>APFE031296317.1:333889-346209 GCA_000404065.3 Pinus taeda | reverse complement strand
TTTCTTTTTCTTTTCAGGTAAGTTCAACAATGGTGAGGCTATATCATGGTCATGTCCAAGAATAACACCCAAAGAGGGCAAGGAATTGAACCAATGACTTAACATCTAGGAGTGCCTTAAGAAGGCACCTAATCACCATCTATCCAAATCCCATGGACTCTGGCATAGTCTACAAAAGGGAATTTTTTTCACAAAATTATAGCAATACAATTTCAAGGAATATTGTGATTTCTTTTACATTAAATTAAATTTTTGAATGCACAAATGTATTAAAACACCATGAAAAACCCTTGGGGCATCGGCATTCTACATATTAAACAACTTAATATCACGTTTTTAAAAATCTTTGTTGGATTTTGGTTTAAATCAACTAAAAAAATGCACTCATAAATGTCATTTCATCTATTAGTTGGAATACACAATTATTAATTATTAACAAACATTCTCATCCTCTTCACGCTCCCAAATGGTCATATCCTTTCTCTATACATTCTTGGTTTGGCACTCTTCCTAACTTAAATGTGAGCTTTTTCTCCTAAAGATGAGTGAAGTGTTCTAAAAACATATATCAACAATCAATAAGGAAATCCTTTAGTGTCGAGATTTTATGGCTATAGTTGTTAAGGCTTTTATATGTCGTTTGATTCCGTAAATAAAAATTTCAACCGGAGTTCGTAAAATTTGAGTTGCAATGCACTCCGATTCGGATTCAAACTTATCCTATATAGTTCTAATGCAAAATTAAGTACAAAATGGTCAAACTCTATTCCTAATATCCACACCTTGAATTGCTGAAGTGAAGAAACCTATTTTGTTGCAAAATCTAAATCACTGTCAACAAAATCTATTTTGCGTTCAAAACTCAAATCACTATTCTGTTCTTAACTATGATATATTAACTCAAAAAATCATTCAGAAATAAAGTGGACAACTATCACTAACTATGTTCTCAAACCAATTTAACATTAACTCGATTCAAAGCCATTACACAAAGCTAATCCCTAGGGTACTAAGAATCAAAGTTAAACTCAATAATAACTCAACCCATTCCCTTTATCCAAAGCAAACTCAACATTTAAAAGACATAACTTATGATTTTCTAACTTTAGAATCAATTTTGAATCAACACACACGACTTCAATTTATCTAATGATAAACAAGAAGAAATCTACTAAAGCTTACTACGAAATCAAATAAATAGTGAGATGTCTATTCAAATGATTATTTCACTACAATTCAAGTAAATCTCACACAAGAAATCAAACAACTATACTGTAAATGAAAAACAATTGCCTAAATGTTAACACATAAATTCATTTTAAATAAAAACTTCCTTTTCCAGCATTCATGAACTTGGAAGAGTAACATGTATAGAGTATGATCATAACAATGTTCTATAGGCTTATGAAGACTCAATAACGTTACACTTGATGTCTTTAACTCAGATCTATGAAAACATCAAAAGAAACTTGCGTACATAATTAAGTGCATAATTTTTTAAAGTCAATAATGAAAGCAAATGAGAATTTAAGTGCAGTTCTATCTGATGAATCGAAACACATTTCCTACACACTAAAATTATTACAGGACTCGATCAAGGTTCATGGTCAGCCCTTGCCACAACCTATAACAAGCCTAATATAATTCAATACTTGCATATTAAAAAGACATAAATACTTAAATAAGAGTAAAATTCAAGACAATAATTATATTAAAAACTTTAGTAAAACATTAGTTTAAGAGTTCAGTCTTAACATAATAGAATCAAAGAGTGTTGTGCCACAATCACCAGCTCAGCCTAAGCGTGTATATATGTGTGTAACTTTACATACAAAACATTTGGCCTTTAAAAGAGTTCAGACCGATCAAATAGTTACAACCGATTGACTAAAGAGAGTAAAAATATTTGGGATTTAAACTAAGTTAAGCCAAGTGAAATCTTCAGGATTATTTCACCCGGATTGTAACCGAATTGTCCCAATCATGGCGCTATCCTTGAACCAAAGAAACTAATTCCATGTTCGAGAACAAGAAGGACTATTATGAGATGTTCATGGTTGACTGGTTGCCCGATGCTGAGTAAAGTACAGATTTAAGTACAAAAATGAGTATAGAATGGCTGCTCCAAAAATGGCTACTTGATGCATTGCTGGACTGGGTGTTGGATTGTTGATGAGTTTTCCACGTACTTCAAATGTCTGTGTATATTCCAGAGTCCTTCTATCGATAAGTCAAATTGAATCAAGAGTTAAAAAGTTATTTAACATCTACCCAAACCTATCAAAGACATATGAATATAACACTTATTATTAAATCTTACCTCCATTGTAAAGCAATGCGGTTTAACTAGTGTGGTGTGGTTTTAGGGTACCAAAAAGGGGTAAAGTAAGGTAAATGATAGTAAAAAAAGTGGGATAAGATGTGAAAAAGGGCACAAAAGTAGGGCCCAATATCCCTCCATGCATAGGGGATGCATGTCCTCATGCAACTGTCCTTTTCAAACTTCAACCAGTGATAAAAAAATTAGGTCATCCCTTCCTTAAAATTCCCTATGTGCTTACTAGGACTTCCAAACCATGTTTTTCCTTCATTAATGGTCATCGAAATATCAGGGCTCACTCATGGACACTAAGCCTCTTGACAAGCCTATGTTTTTTCATCTTCCAACTAATAAGGAGCTTGTTCCTCAGGATGAGCTCATTGTTCTTGGAGACTAGGGATAGATTCATGTTCTGATATTGAAAGAAAAACTGTCCACACATAACAAAACATCATCTTATACTTATGAGACTTTTCCTTAAGATTTGCATTCTTTTTTCTGTAAGTTAGCCACAAGTAGTTGTAAATCTTAATCACCACAAACCGAGGTATTTCCAATAGGTATGGTCTATTGTCATGAAATACTCCCTCTATGAGTTAACCCATCAAGTGTCTGGTTCTTCTTAGGTTTATATGCCCACTTCTTCTTTCATGGACCTTTTTCAGATGGATCTAGTTGCGGCGAAATACCGATAATATCTTGAAAATTATCTATCAGACCATATTCCTTAGGCAGAAGATCCCCTGCTTCTTCGAATTACCGAGAGGGGATATTCATTTCCTATTTCGAAGAGGAAATAATGGTAATAGTTTCTCAATCTTGAGTACCAAAAATGGATGGTTTTTGTCTAGACATGCTTCTTATGTGCCGCCGAATTTGTGAGGAGGTCAGTTTCTCTGATGCTTTCTCTTTTTGCACTGGTGTAGTGGGAATTGACGTTGCTTTCTGCTCTTCCTTGAAGAGTTTTATCTTTCTCTTCTTAGGGGCGACATTAGCTCCCTTAGACTGCTTTTCTGATGGTGAGACAATAGAGTTCGCAACCTCCACCTGATGATTTCTTCGTTTTTTCGACTGGGCTTCTTTGACTGCTACTTCATTATTAATAAGTTCACTCTTCCATTCCTTACTTATTTTTCATTTATTTCCTTTTGAAGGTAGGGTCAATTTCTCTGTAGATGAATAAGGGTTTACAAACTTCTTCAAAGGTTTCACCAAACAAATTTCCTCCTTTGTAGACACAGGGGTTATCGCATGGCCCTGTCCTTGCTTAGAAATGGAATTAGGAGGAGCCTCGACTTCTTGACCCAATTTCTTCGACCAGGGCTAATGAGTCTCTGTCAGCCTTTGATTTGGTTTTCTTCTTATAGAAAACTTTCCACAAAAAATCTTCCCAAGACTTCTTTCGTCTACTCAACTCATGAACAACCAACATCTTGATAAGATTGTGATGGCACACACTATTCTCAAGGTTTTTGATAGTGGACTGAACACCCCTAACAACCTTATACAAACTTCTATGCAGGAAAAATGGAAAATTGACTTCTCGACCATCTGAAAAGTGTAAGAGCAACCTAATATGATAAAGGAAAACAATGACATACCTCCCCTCACAGGTAACAAATATCTATAATGCAGTGATGAGTGGGTTCCATTCCTCCTCCATGCAGCTCTGTAGGACACCCTTCGACCATTTAATGGACTTGTATGCCGGCTTAAGAAACTTAGCACAATCATTTGGCTCGAGAGAACCTCCTTTAAAATATTTCTCACAGGTTAATGATAATTTGGTTTCCTTGCTTATCGAATTCTTAGTCACTTTGATTTTTAGGCTCCTGACCCTTGCAACTTTCCCATCAAAACTCTCCGTGAATGCCATTGCTACCCTATCATTATAACCCTGGAATTTCTAAAGAAGACTCATCCATCACTTCTCCTCAAACAATGCATTACAAATTGCATATTCTAGGCTCTTGGAAAATTGGGTGAATGTGGGTTCATGGCGGTCGGCCTCCATGTTGAAGGTGGAGCAATGCTAAGGGTTAGATGGGAAATACAGGGCTCATAGGTTGGTTCTCGATTGAAACTTAGTAATGAGACAGACAATTTACGTGTCGGGGTTCACATAAATTTAAAATCATTTGAAACAACGATTATGGCATTTTGAATTATGGTGTGGATTGGTTGTTGTAATGATGAGTAGGTACTTAAAATTTGTACCACACGAGTAGAAGTGAATGGGAAGGGTATTGGGATAGGATAGTTTAGGATTAAATGAATATGGGGAAGATATATATGTAAATAATATAATGATAGGAGGTAGATTATTACTAATTTCTATGATTCATATACTTTGAATTAGTCTAAGAAAATAAATTTACCGATACCTTGCTTTGACTGCACATTAATATTCAGGAACTCGAGAATAATAATGACTGCAACAACTTGGTCTTTGGTTGAGTATCCTCTTCATTTTCCGAATCCAAGATGATAGACTTGTTCAGGTAATGATAAATAATCCAGAGTACTTACAATTTACCATCTTCGTTAATTCTAATATTGCTAGGCTGAAGTTGATCCCATATACATTTCCTGAACTTGATACACAGATTTATAAGAAATTATTTAGTACCCAATTCAGTCTAAGAGTAGTACTGAATTAGGTACAAAACCTTTGAACTTGCTCATTAAACATAGAAACTGTGAAAAATTATGATTGAACTGAAAAATGAACAAAAACCTTCCTTGAAGTTTCATGTAGGCTAACTATAGAAATTCTAACTAAATTTTGACTTTTGGTTGCTATAGAATAATCTGGTGCCATCATTCCATGGATTTTGACCAGGCCTAGGATGATCACTGCCTAGGAAATTCAATTTTTGGGAGTCTAAAATGCACATAAGAAGAATCCAATGGGGATTTCTTTTTATTACTTATTCTACTGAGCCTGGAAAAGAATAATTCTATATTCAGAAGATCCCTAACTACTACGAGCCTAAGTTAGCCGATGCTCAAGGTATTCATTTTTAGAGAGTTTGAAAAAACAAAAATAGACTCCAGGGATTTTATTTTCCACACTTATTTTGCTGAGCCTAGAAAAGAATAATTACTTACTCAACAGATCCCTAACTACTATTGTGCAATTAATATTAATGAGTCTAGGTCAGTTAGCGCTCAAAACATTCAAGTTTAGGGAGTCTAAAACATTCATAGTAAAGCCCAAATTGTCCTTTTCTGTAAATAATATGTCAATTCCGCATAAATTAATAAACTTACCCTTGACAAATTTCCTCATTATTCTATGTCCCCCTTTTGGATCAACTCCATTTCTAGACCCTGCATCACATTCTACAAAAATTCTTGGCGAGAGAGCGGATGGTGGTAGATTTTTAATTTCTGTCCATTCACCAAAAATGAGGTCTGATCATCATCGATGGTTTTTATCCTGACTAAGCCATTATCAAAAACTTCCTCCACTTCATATGGCCCCAACCATATGGTTGAAAATTCCCTTTGAAATGTTTAAATTTTCTATCATATAGAAACATCCAATCTCTTGGTTGAAAGACCTTTTTCTTTATGTACTTATCGTGACACTGAGCTCTCTGATCCTGTACTAACATGGTCCGTTGAAAGGCATCTTGTTTGTTTCGTCAAGTTCATTCAGCTGAAGTATTCTTTGTTTCTGAAACTCATTTAGATTTGTTCCTAATTGAGTAGCTGTCCGGAATGTTTTTACCTGAAACTCGATGGGGAGTAACACCTGTTTCCCATATACTAACTCATAAGGAGTATTCCCCGTCACATTCCTCCATGTTATTTGATAAGCCCATAATTCTTCCGGCAATTTGTCAGCTTAGTCACCAAGGTTAAGTTGAATTGTCTTGGTGAGGATGGAATCCAAGACTTTATTGGTATATTCAACTTGTCCATTTTCCTGAGGGTGGTATGGAGTAGATTTCTAATGCCTAATCTAGTACTTTTCAGTAATAGCCTTCACTGTTTGGAAGTAAATTGTGTCCCTTGATCGATGACAATATCTCTAGGTACCCCAAACCGAGTGAAAATATCTTCAAAGCAAAAATCTACAATAGACTTCTCAGTTGTAGAAAATAAAGGCTTAGCTTCCACCCACTTTGTCATGTAATCAGTACAAATTGATATGTATCTCTTCTTCTTAGACATGGGAGAAATGGGCCCTACAAAATATAATGCCCACTTTTCAAAAGGTTCTATTGATATATGAGATTGAAGAGGCATTTCATCAGTTGGAACATACCTCCCCATTCTTTGGCAGACATCACAACTCGAAACAAAATTTTTGGCATCTTTGAAGAGAGTGGGCCAGTAATAAGCTACATGTAGGACCTTATAAGTTGATATTTTGTTTATAAAATGGATATCATAGGGTTCACTGTGGCAAGCTATCAAGACATCGTACATTTCATCTTCCCACATGCACCTTCTCATGATTAAATTAGGACATGTGTGGTACAAGTCCCCCTCTATCCAAGAATAGTTGGCACTTCACTGCACAATATTATATTTCTCCTTGGTGAATAGATTATGTGGCAACCTACCTAATACCAGATAGTTAGACACATCAACAAAACAAGGAGTATGTGTTGAAACAACAAATAAATTCTCATCCAGAAAGTCATTTAGAACTGGTACTAGAGCTATCTCTCATGCAATATTCAATCAGGACAAGAAGTGTGTAGCTGAATTATATCATCCAGGCCTATCAATCATAGTGATATTCAATTCTTGAAGTGAGAGTAACCACATAGTAATTATTCCATTAGTAATTGGCTTATTCATAAGGAACCTAATAACAGAGTGATCAGTATAGACAAAAATTTCATAACCAGTAACATAGTGCCTAAATTTGTTGATAGCATGGACTACTGTTAGTAATTCCTTTTCAGTAACTGTGTAATTTAATTATGAAGGTGAGATATTTTTGCTAAAAAAATAAATAGCATAAGGAATGTGATTCTCCCTTTGTCCTAACACAACTCCAAGGGTTGTATCTGATGCATCAGTACAAATGTGAAAAGCGAGAGACCAATTAGGTCCTCTCAATACCGGGGCAGTAGACAATTTTTCCTTTAGTTCCTGAAAAGCATTTTGACAATCAGTACCCCATAGAAAATCAACATCTTTAGTAAGCAATTTAAACATAGGTGCGACAATTTTAGTGAAATTTTCAATAAATCTCTTATAGTACCCTACATGTCCCAAAACGCTTCTTACCTCCTTTTGCGACTTTGGAACTGAAATATGTGATATTGCCTCAATTTTTGCATGGTCAACTTTTATCCCTTCTTGTGACACATGGTGTCCCAAAAAATTCCCTTAGTTTGCCTCATTTTACATTTGATATTACTAAGGGAAAAATGAGCTTCTTGACAACGAATCAACACATTTTCCAAGTTTTCCAGAGCCTACTGGAAATCATCACCATACACTATGAAGTCGTCCATATAGACTTCCACATAGTCATGTATAATACTAACAAAAATAGCTAAGACAACTCTCTAAAAGGTAGTTGGAGCATTGCACAGGCCAAAAGGAAGAACTCGGTAAGCATAGGTACCCCATGGACATGTAAAAGTAGTGTTCTCTTGGTCTTCTAGGGCTATTTGAATTTGATTATAATTGTTGTACCAATCCATGAAAGAGAAGTACTTTTTCCATGAAAATGTATCAAGCACCTAATAAATAAAAGGAAAGGAAAAGTAATCCCGCAAGGTAGCTTTGTTTAACTCTCTGTATTCAACACAAATTCACCATTTCCCATTTTTCATGCGAACTATAACCAAGGGAGATATCCATTTACTGTCATAGATGGGATATATAAAATTCACACTTAAAAGTTTTTGCAATTCATCTTTGAAAATTTCTTTGAGAGTTGGATTGATTCATCTTTGTGGCTGCCTAATAGGCATGATTTTTTCATTTGTGTAAATATGGTATGTGTAAGTATCAGGATGGAGTCTTTCATATCTAAATAATCCCAAGAAAATGCTCTGAATTGTTTTTGAATCATGTCTATTACTTGATGTTTATGTTCTATACTTAATTTTGTACCAATGTACAATATTTTTCCGGCGTTGATTTCAAAAAGTTGAGCAGTTGCCTCACTATTTTATTCCAAGGCTGCCATAATAAATGATGCAAATAGAGCAGGGTGATAAGTTTCCTGAAATTCACTGCTGAAAACATGACGATAACCACTAAAAGAAATAGGATAACCTACACAATTGATATCATATAAGAATTGTTGCAAAACGTTTTCTTCAAACTGTTCTTGTAGTCCTCTTGATTGTTCTAGAGTTAGTAAGAGAACCATACAATCTTCTTCCCCATAGGTATTTTCCAACCAAAGAGGTACTTTAGCAGCTAACTAGGCATGTGGAAAAATAGTTAACGTTTGAATTTGTGACCCATTGGAAATAGTCATTTCCATATTTCTACACCCAATAACAGTGTTATATTCCATGTTGTCACATTCAATTAGTGAGCCTACTAATGGGATCAATCAACATCCTATTCCCCCTTATCACCAGCTTGCACAAATCCCTAAACATGTAAGTTTCATTTCCCATAATTTCAACCCTAAACTACTTCATACGAGCCAGTTTGAGGACCAACACTCCCTGTAAGCCTACTGGGGTGCGTTCATCAATAGGTTGCCCCACTATGGCATCCGTTGATCACCAGCAGGTTGCTCCCCTTTGCACTTGCATTGGTTTTATAAATCTGGGAGAATGAGTAGGATTCTGAAAGCTTCCCCTTCTAGGAGTTTCCAGAAGTTGTTACAACTACTTACCTTGGAAAAAACATTCAGATCCTATCCTTCCCTACATTAGAGTTTTCACCACTTACTCTTTCATCCTTTCCCTCCATCAAAGGTGGATCTCTTACCCTAGAATGGTAATTGGATAAGAAATCCCAACTTACCATACTTATCTATATATTCCCAACCTTCTATGTGGTTGGGGTTTGGCTTTTGGGGAGTGATTCTACCCTTATGATGTTGTAGTGAATGGTCATCATCTGATGCATTTAGGGTGATTGGTGGTGAATATTGTGACAAAGAAAGGACAAGTCAACAACTTGGAGGAGCTCTTATACAAGATTAACCGCTACTTATGGTTGTAATCTCTTTCCATTTATATTAATGCAAATAATTCATTATTTTACTATATGTGATGTTGTTATTTCATATCTTTCAATACCATGTTTATCTATTGAATGAAGTACTTAGATGATACTACATAAATCTTGTAGTTTCTTGGCTTGTGTTATCTAATTGCACATGTTCTAATTTTGGAAATTGGAGTTGGAATTGGAGCTTCCAAGCTAAAGAAGGAGCGAAGTGTGTGAAGGATTCCAAGTAGGCCTCACTCCAACACCTATTTACTTTAAGGAAAGCATTATGTTCCCTGTATCTCTATTGTTCTAGGATAGCTAATGACCTAGGGGAGATACTTTTGTCCGCAATCGTAAATCTTGTATAAAAAGTTGACAACTGTAATGGGGAGCAGAGTATTCCCTTGGTGGTTTCCTTGTCCATTGTGTTGTATCATCCAACGAAGAACAAACCTAGGAAGTGATTTTATTGAGACATTTTTGTAATCTTTGTGCTGAAATCCTCTTTCCTAGGCCCAACACACCCCCTGTGTCTTCGAAAAGGTGTTACACCTCACCCCGGTCCACTCTGCACCAATGTTGGCCCCTGTTTTTGCATGATTTTTTCCTTGGTTCTTGAGATTATCTTTGGTCAATCTACTTCTAGCTGAACTTCCCTGAGTCTTCACTCTCTTGTGGTCTCTCTAAAGCCTCCATTTGGTTTGCATTTGTGTTATTTACCTTTGATAAGAGTTGGTTTTGATTTTTCTTTGTTCTTATCACTTGGTCGCTTGGATGAATTGTTGTTTTAGTCCTCATTCTGAAAAGTGTAATTGAATCAATAATTGAACATTTGCATCTTAGCTTTCTCCATTTCAAAAATTAAGTGGGGTGAAAAGACAAATTTTGCATCAGCATTTACGATTTTCCATGTGCATTAGCATAGGAACAATTTCATAAGAAAGGAAATTGCATCTGACATATTGTTTGCTGCATATTGTGTGTTGCATCTCGATTGTTTCTTCCCTTCCTTAGCTAGATTTTCATTGAAAGAGAAAGAATTTCTATGCTCTCATGCTATATTTGCATTTTAGGATATTCATAGGACATTCATGGTGAGCCCTAAAACTGAAACATAATAAAAGATAAACAATGAAATTTATTGAATCAACCTAAGGAGCATTTGTAACATTAACACAAATATTTAGAGGTCTAGGCTAGAGACATGTTCCGACATCCTTAAATGTAGCAGTTGTCATTGTTTCTTAGCGTTGCACCCCGAGGGTGAAATCACGTTCCACGTATGTGAGTGTATAGGACCATACTACACTTATCTGCGGGTATATTGGTGGCGCTCAACACATGTAAAGTAAATGGGAACAATCTCATCGAATGATTATGCATTAGAAAACACTACTATGGACTGCACTCCCACGTACCATCACGTATATTTTGGGAGTCCCCAATACATTGCTATCCATCCATAGGTAACCGAGTATGCCGCCTTGTATATTATGATACATCGAACACAACATTCAAGGAGATTGGCTACCGTATGTTAAGTCCTTGGTTCGCCAAGGTGTATATTGCAGTTCATGGTTTCTTGGTAATCCTTTATGCCTAAATTACCCTCTTTTTGATCTATTTATTTTTGTGTTAATAAAATTTATTGTCCAATGTGGAAGAACAAAATCCCCCTCCCTGTCATTCGCGTAGAATGCACAATAAGCCTTCTCTTCCTCCAGAGGTTACTCCTAACCATTGTCTAAGACATAGGCAAACACAAAATACTGAATCAGGAACATCAGGAACTACTTTTGGCCCTCCTCCCGATATTGATCATCTAGAATAATTTGTCCCTTTGAGTTTTGAATCTGAGATTACATCTAATCTTGTTGGTGACATTGACATAATTGAAACAGAAGTCCCTGAAACTTTGTTACCTAAGGTCATTGAATCTTATCTCCCTGAGTCAGAAACTTTGTTTCTTGAGGTTATTGAACCCGAGGAGCCTCAACCATATTTACATGAGTCTTTGGGACCTTCCTACTCTCTTCCTTTGTCTTAGACATAACCAATATATCTTGGGCTTGACGACGAGCCTCTTCCATATGAAGTTATAGGTATTGAAGAGATCCCTCAAGAAGAGCCCCATCCTTCTACTCTTGTTCATTGGGAAAAAGGAAGCTAAGGTATTATAAGGATATTATCAACCAATCTCAAAAACCAAAGATATCTTTCCGTCTTAACGAGTGCTAAGAACAAAATGAACATCTCTAAGATAATAAATAATTCTCATGAGCTTCAAAGTGAAACTAGATGTTGGTCTATTTCTAAGACACCTTGGGATGAAAGACTTTATCACCTTTGTCATACTACTAGGTTTGAAGATGAAAAACACTTTCTCTTGGATTGCCTAACTATGACTCATATCTATTCTAATTTTCAAAATCTTTTACACACTACCAACTTTTTAGGCTTGTTAAATCAGTAAAACTATGATGATCTAGGTGCACTTCTCTCGCTTATTTTCGATCATAGAAATAAAATATTAAAGAATCTCAATTAATCTCTTACTTTCTTAACGTCCGATAAACTATTTAGGCCTTAGTGGCCCATCATCATCATAATAATATAGAGAAAGAGAGTAATATAGTTAAAATACTATCATCTAAATGGAAATATATTATTATCAAGTGAAAATTAAAATGTATTATTATCAAGTGCAAATATATAAGGGAATTTCAAAAAACTTACTTAAAAACAAAAATTTCACCAAAATTTCAGTAAATTTATGATATATGAAATTAAATTCCAACAAATTTAATATACAGAGCGTTTTTAGATTATTTTAATGTTCATTTTT
>APFE031296317.1:293222-303889 GCA_000404065.3 Pinus taeda | reverse complement strand
TATTTATATATAATTAATTGATAATTTAAACAAATAAATAGATAACTACCTTTATTTTATTTTACTTTTTACCTAGTTCAACTTTATTCCATAAATAAAATAATAAATATGAGGAATAATAGTAATAGTAAGAATAATAATAATATTAAATTAATAAATGGAAATTTGACTGGTTTTTTGGGTCAGAAAATAATCATTAGTACTTTTTAGCTGTTGGAGTCTCTGCTCAGACTATTTAACATGCTAGACTTGATCTTTCTCTTCAACTTGTCCTGACGATTTAACATGCTAGACTTGATCTTTCTCTTCAACTTGTCCTGACGATGAACCACACTAGTTGGTTCGCTAAGGTCTTTCTTGATGTGATTTACGTCGAAATTCTTCTTATATAACACTGATTCATATCCTTTGCAAGCAACACTCATCCTCTTTTTTGGTTCTAACGCCACCTGTATGCAGAAGCTAATTCCAAGAAAATTTCCAACAGTCCTATGCTATTGTTACAACATCAATTGTGGGATTTGGGGTTCCTACGCTACCTCGAAACATTGCAATATTCTCTTTTCTGTTGGATTTGTCGACAAGACAGATGATAAGAATAACACTAGCAGGGACAGATCATTTCTATCTGTTCTTTTCGATACTCATCAAAATTGTATTGTTGTGTCAGAGGAAAGCTGCAATAATAAGAGGGAGAAGTGTAATTCATTTAATTCTTAATATTAATGTGACATTTAAAAATATTCATAATAATAAAAAAGTTTCAATGTGAGTCATCAATAAAATATTTTAAGTAAGATTCATATATGCTTAAAAATAGATTTATAACAAAAAAACATTTAATGTGGACAATGTAATCTATAAAATAATATAAACTCATTAATAAATTAAAGAAAATGAATTCAAACATAAATATTATTAAATATATATTAAAAACCTATATTTATTAATTATTATAAATTATTTTAAAAAATAACCATATTTAATTTAAATTATTAATATATTTTAAAAAATAAAAACAGACAATAATTTTTTAAAAAATAATTGATGTAAATTAATAATTATAATTAATTATTATTATTTTAATTAAATAAATTTAATTTAAAAATATTATTAGATAATTTTTATAAAATAGTATCATTATTATTATTATTTTTTATTATTATTAATGTAAAATTTTATTAAAATAATTTTCAAAATACTTTATTATTAATTATTTCTTAATAATATATACAATGATTAATAAATAAGTAATTCATATAAATATAATTAAAATAATATAAATATAATTTATCCCATTAACATAATAATCGAATGCCAGACTTCCATAAAATGGCATGAAAGTGATTATAAAAGCATTCCACTTTAATCCAATTTACTTGTGATAATTATAATAATTGTGATAATAATTGTGACTTAAACAAAGCACTACATATAAGTCATCAATTCAACGGTATATTGATTGCAAACACGGTCAATCTCAATTTCAAATTCTCATACCATAACTGCCATCACATGCTTACAATTCCATTCATATCTATCTGGCAACAAAGTGAGAAAACCTGCAGGCAATACTTCTACCCTGTTGAAATCAATGACACCTGAGCATTTAAATGTGTGCATCTTTTCATAGACTTCGTAGGAGACGGTCAAACTGTCAAACTGTAGACCTTCAAGTTGTGGGAGACGGTCAAACTGTCGAACTCTAGACTTCCATTTGTATTAAGTTCCCAAACCATTCAGGAAGCAACCCCAGACTCCGGCACCAGGTCAGGTTAATACTTTGGAGATTCTTCAAGTTTCCAAACGAATCTGGAAGAAGCACGCGCAGACTGCAGCACCCGGACAGCTTCATAGTGTGGAGATTCGTCAAGTTCCCAAATGAATCTGGAAGCACGCGCAGACTCCAGCACTCGGACAGGTTAATAGTTTGGAGATTCGTCAGATTTCCAAACGAATCTGGAAGCAGACTAGCGCACCCGGACAGCTTAATAGTTTGGAGATTCGTCAATTTCCCAAAGGGCAGCTGGAAACACCTGCAGACTAGAGCACCAGGAAAGGTCAATAATTTGGAGATTCCTCAAGTTCCCAAACGAATCTGGAAGCACCTGCAGACTAGAGCACCCGGACAGGGCAATAGTTTGGAGATTCGTCAAGTTCCCAAACGAATCTGGAAGCACCTGCAGACTAGAGCACCAGGACAGGTCAATAGTTTCGAGATTCGTCAAGTTCCCAAACGAATCTGGAAGCTCCCGCAGATTACTGAAGGAGCGCAGGATAATAGTTTGGAGATTCGTCAAGTTCCCCAACGAATCTGGGAGTATGTTCAAACAGGAGCACGTACTGCATCTGCGAGGTAAGAGTCCTATGCATCTGTGAGGTGAGAGTCCTACAAGGTAAGATAATGGAATTCGTTAAGTCCTTGAGTTCGCAAAATAATTTGGTAGGCAGTCCAATTTTAGATAGTAATACAAATATCAAAAAGGAAATTGTACCTTCAGGGCCCAGTAATTCTATGTGTTTCAGCGACTGTAGATGCCAGAGTTCGTCTGGTAATGTTAAATGATCAGAAACAGAGACCACAATTTGTTCGAGATGGGACAACTTCCCAATAGACTTCGGAACCTCCACATCTCTAGCATGAACATACAATTCCCTCAACTGCTCCGGCGCCTGCAATCTTTATATTATCAAAATTGGTTTGCCCCCTAGTATGCTAACAATACTAAAGATCAAAGTAATTTCCCAGATAAAAACATCTTATGTCAAGAACTTCAAATGACTACCTGCGATTCATGCAGCCACAGCTTTTGAACTCCGTCATTCTCTATTGTTAGAACTCTTAAATTCTTGAGTGAAATCCAAGAAGGTAGGCTGGAGTACGGAAATTCATCCCAACAGAGCCATATGGGTGACATGCCAGCGCTGAATATGCTTTCCATGAATCTCTTTTCCTCAAAACAACCTTTCGTCCTAATCAGCTGCAACCCTTTCACATAATTTGTGAAACGACTGCCTGCGAACTCCTTGAGGTTTGTGAACAATGGTTGAGCCCTTTCGCAGCCTTGTGAGTGAACGGTGCTAATTCCGCGCACCTAATATATTGTTTTCTCAAAGATGTTTATTACAATCACGATTAACAATTGTTTTTTCAAAGATGGACATCCTTGCAAAGCTTAAGTATTCAAAACATAACACACACAACTTTGACAAAAACACTATTTTGGATATGGGTATAAAGCTTCAAAATACATACCAGTGATTTGTCGGACAGAAGCCGAAGGTCGTGGGTTGGGCACGAAAGGCGAAATGTCCATTCTGGAGGTTCAGTCTCCGCAATATGTCTGCCCAGGTCCCTCAGGTGGTCGTGCATTCTTATACAGTTATCATCGTCTACTTCCACGAGACACCTACTCTCCAGGTTCCGAAAACGAAGCCATCCTCCCCACTGCGTTCCATCCCAGATTCTTATAGCTGTATCTTTGTCCTCTCCTATAAAGAAGCAGACAATGTCTAAGAAAATCTGCTTCTCTATTTTATCGAGACTGTCATAGCTAATTTTGAGTGTGGCCATTATATCTTCGGGAAGAATTTTGGAGATATCTTGCAATAGCGCTTTCCCATATTCCAAGTCTTTCCTGCGAAGAAGAGATCCAAGCACTTTAAGGGATAATGGCAATCCGGCGCAAGCATCTACAAACTCTTCGACCACTTGTTCAAATTCTAAAGGAGGATCTCGTTGGTAGAACGCATGGAAGCAGAATAGCTCTTGGGAATGATGTTGGTCGAGTCCTTCTAGTTTGAAAATGGAAGACTCTGCAATCCCTGAGCTTGTAAGTACATCCTTATTTCGAGATGTGACTAGAATTAAGCTACCTTGCTGAAGCGCATCTTTCACCGGTAAAAGCAATGCTTCCACCTGCTGAAGATGGTCCACATCATCTAAAATTAGGAAAGCATGAGAAGATTTAAGATAACTATGGAGCTTCTCTATACCATCATCAGTGCTGCCTATTTGCACATTCACTTGAGCCAAGCCACTAAGAATCATACTCTGGATGGATTTTAGAGAGTTTCTCGCTACATTTTCTCTGACATCAAATTGAAAGTGAGTTTTCTTGTAATTTGATCTCCGACGGTTAAAGATCTCCTTTGCTAGGGTGGTTTTGCCAACACCGCCAAGCCCGACAATTCCTATAACTCTAGTCTCTCTGCTGCTTTGTTGATCGAGTAAAAATGAATCAAATTCTGCAACTTTCTCATCCAACCCAGTAGACACATGTAATGGTCTTTTAACTTTTTTCAGCACTGCTTCCACGACCTGTTCAAGGAGCTGTTGCTCATCGCTGAAATGAAATTACTAGTCAGAAATGCCTACAATATCAAACAGTCTATCAATCCAACAACTTAAAAGGGAGAGAGTAAGAGGAAGAGTTGGAGTACTGACCCATTATACGTCTTCTTATCGAAACCTTTTATTTCTGCAGCATCAAAGAGAGCCTTCCTCCATTTCTGGATGGTGCTAGGATCGTAGCGTGGTTGAGAATCGTGTGTTCTCTTCTTTTCGAGTGTTTGCAGGGATCGAGCATAGACTCCTTTTTCGCTCTGCGTTACCCATCGAAGATCTGCAGGCTCGACATTATAGAAGACTGGAATAATTGTTGACCACGATTGGAACATGAGCAAGAGCTCATTAAGACACCAAGGTGAGTCTGCATATCCTTTTGAGAAAATAGCGATATGCACCGAAGCTGTTCGAATGGCACTGTGGATTTGAGGAGTTATATACTCTCCTGCTTGCAATTCATCTTCGTCGAGGAATACTCGCAATCTTTCTTCGGTAAGGCGGTCGTAGAGAAGTTTGGCGAGGGTTTTCTTGGTGTCGGGACCCCTGTGGTTGATAAAGATATCAAACACAAAGCTGTTGTTGGTGCTGGAGGATCCATATGAGGTGGATGCCATGGAACACAGAGTAGCTGCAATATCCTCAAGATTCTCCTCCTCGCTGTTGTTGGTGCTGGAGGATCCATATGAGGTGGATGCCATGGAAGAGAGAGTAGCTGCAATAACCTCAAGAGTCTCCTCCTCGTCTGGCTGGTCTCTCAAACGGCAAAGTGGCTACCCGCTGATCTCTCTTTCTCAATACTCGCAATTGAGATTTATGTCCAGCAGATTTGTTGCCATTATATACAATAATTTTTGTTAATGGTCAGGTAACGTGGGCGCATCTCTAAAATAAATTAAATATAAAATTATTGCAAGTTGCCATATATACTTTGTCAAATAATGATTATTAAAATGATTCTTCGTCCGACTTATTAGGCAGGTAGATTTTGAAATTAATTATTTAAATTTTAATGGACATCGTTTCCTAACCAATAATAAATGTTTGTTATTGGTTATTATATAAAATGAGTTAAATTAATTAATTTCTTTAATTTGTTATTGGTTATTGGTTATTATATAAAATGAGTTAAATTAATTAATTTATTAAGGAAAGGGCGGGAGTGATTTGTGAATGGGAGGAATGTAGGTTGAAGGAAGCCAGCAGGAACCTAGGTCAGATTTGATTGCGGGACCGCCAATTTAGGGTTAGCAGCAGTAGAAAAGACGTGGAAACTGACAGACGTGGTGACGATGGAGGCAGGAAAGTGCCACTTGTTCACTGTCTACAATTGGTATCCAAAGCCTCCAACTGGTTTAGGGCATAGGGGTGAGTCAAATCGTGTGGAAAATAGAGATAGCAAAGATAAGGGGTAAGGGCTAACCAACTTGCATGCTCTATAACAAAATAACACACAGTTTTGGTGGCTACATAAATTAAAAATAAAGGCTATGTGTTATTTTGTTATAGAGCATGTATGTACCAGGGCATTTAATGCCCTATCGCAGGCTAGTTAACCCTTGCCTAAGGGCCAAGATAAAAAATTGGGGGTGTACAACATCCCATCAAAAATATATTTGAGACATTGACCTCCTACTCACAAAATGGAAATTCATATTACAACGTGTGGAACAACTGTTGGCACTTGTACAAGGCATTATTTTATTTATATTATTTTGGTATTTTTTTATAAATATAATGTAAATATTATTGATGTTATTAGTTATTTTTAGTTGTTATATGTGAATTTAAGCTGACTCATCACTCTTATTTATTCAAGGAAAATCATTTCGCCAAGGAAAAATAATTAATAAATATTTTAAAATTTAAATAATGTTATTTATTAATTTAAACTAATATTTTTATTATTAAACATTAGTCTATTTGGTATTGTAAAAATATAAAATAAAACTAATACAATGTTTTATGTTCAAATTTCTAACCATATATTAAGGCTCAAGATTGTTCACCTAAACAATTATAGTGATAACAATACAAAATTGCCCTCTAGATATTACAAAACCATGTTATAGACTCATCTAAACAAACACATATAATTATCATATGTAAATATTAAAAAAAAAAATTTAAAAACTTAAACACAAATTTGTGACTAAAATTTCACCAAATTTAATATATCACATATAATTATCAAATGCAAATATATAAAAAACTTACTTAAAAACAAATTTGACTAAAATTTCAACATATTTAATATATGTGGAATTAAATTCCAACAAATTTAATATACAAGGAGTTTTTGGATTAATTTAATGTTCATTTTTTAAAATAGGTATTTATTTCATTTTTAAACCATTTTATTATTCATTCTTTTTATAAATATGAAAAATAGTTATAAATTTGTTTTCTTAAAATTATTATACTTTCCTTATATAATATATAATTTTTTTTATCACTTTTTTTTCCAAGAAAAATATGTTAAATTTGGCAACTAGGGCCAGACTTCATCTTGGACAACTTATATGAGGTAGCTGATATTTTTATTAGATTCCTCTCTCCGAGAGGTGTAGGATTGATCTAAAGATCATCCCATTCTTACATATACAAATGGAATTATGAATTTATTTTGATTATGGACAAATTGTCAAGGTCGGCAAGCAAACTCATGTAGGCTCAGAAGCCCAACAGTCAACCTCTATTCATCCTCAACGCTGCATATAGATACATGGTGCCTCCTCCTCATTTGGACACTTCATTTGCTCCATCGTATCTCCTTTCTCACATTTCCAGTTGCCCCCAACGAAGAACTTCCTAGTGCCCGCCATAGTAATAACTCTACGACAACCATTTCCAATGGCTTGAACATTCCTCTGCACTTGGGCAAATAATCAGAGCCCGGTACCCTTTTCAAACACCGAATCTAGTCACCACAATCCAGCAAACTTAGGTCGAATCAACGATGATGCGATGGAGACAAAAACAAACTTCCTACAACCAATGTGGAATGTTATAGAGCTGGAGCTGATTTCGATGGTCGCCATCGTCCTAATTTAAAAAATCCTCGATACTCACTTGTATAATCAAGAATATGTATTTGTTATTATTATTATTATTATTTTTACGTCAATTTTTTCTATTAATTCTTGAAAATGATACATTGTGAGGAGATATTCTGCCATATAATTAAGGCTTCACTCCTACCAGATTTGTTGGCCATCAAGTACAAGCAAAAGAACATCGAGATCATAAAAAAAAATCTATAGGACCACATGTCAATGGCCCAGAAGGCCCAAAATTATTCAAAAAACAAAATGAAACCCTCTCTTCTCTTCTCATTATACATTAACATTATCGAGACCTTGGTCAGCATTACGTCCCTTAGCTAGGTAGTGAAAAGCATCATGAACATGGGATTCCTTATGAGCCATGTGGCCCTGGAAGTTGTCCATTTGATCTTGGAGCCCCTTTTAGCCATGACGAAGTGAGTCATGTCAGTCAAGAATGTGCCACTGGTTATGTTGAATATCATTGAGAAAACTGATAATTTCGTTCCTGTCTTTGTGTCGATCTACGGCTTGCTCCTCAATTGATACCTAGGCAAGGCAGATTTGAGCTTCAAAATAATCGAAAGGGGGGTCAGATCCACCCGTCTAGGAGAACGCCAATGGTTTTTCCAGCTCACCTTCGTCTGCTTGTTACCCCACAGAGTGACAGTCCTCTTAACTTCTCTGTTTTCCACCTCGTCGCGGCCTGTGTCACTGATGCTGCAAGGGGAGGCCACACACATTACCTATCAACATCGAACCACACCACCAAGTAAAAACCCATATTCCTACACCCTCGACACTCATGCACGCCCACTACGAGGGGTACCAAATGTCTCTCCTCCCCCACCAAATCAGCAAAACACCCTCTCCCCAGCCAATGATCTCCACTCCCTTCCCAGAAGAACCACCATCTTCTACTTCTAGGGCCCGAGGTGGCCACAACCTGCCTAGATTATTGGCTACTCTAGAGTTATCCCCACTCTATGTCCACAAAGAAGGTCCAATTGTAGTGCCCACAAATGCCTCGGCGAACCACTCTACCTAAACCCCACCCGCACATTCACAATTGAATTGAAATGTGGGGTGCCTAAAAAGCACGAGTACCCCAACCTCTCTTGGTTGAAAACGACTACCTTCCAAATTGAGACTAAAACCAGAGAAAGAAAGAAAACACACTCTCTTGGGCTACCAACCAAAGGAAAGTGGGATTGGAAACCACTACTCACACTGACCGTTAAGCCATAAACTAAAGCATAAAATGTAAACATTGTAACAACCAAGAGTATTTGAATTACCTGAGAGAAAAATTTATCCCCTTCACTAATGACCACAACATAACTATGCCTAGGTAAGAGGTTAGCCTCTCGTTGATTGAGCCAAAGACATGAGGTCGACTACCAGAAATATCCAACTCCCAAGCGCGAGCCGACTCAGGATTCCATAATACAATTTGAGCTACCACTACATGTAGACGACTTCATAAGGTCAGTCTAAAACGATAGTCGTTCTTCTCCACCAGTCAAGACCCCAACTTGGCTCTCCATAGAGGCTTCCTGAATGAATCAAGCTAGTAATTCTGGCCAAAATCAAAGCTCGCATATCTCGGTCACTACATCTACTCGCAAATGCATAGTCATTGGAATAATAACCTAGGTGATTTCGAGAACATTCCCCTACAGGCCATTAGACCCTTCGTACTCAACACACTTAATCGTCATTGTTGTCACGTGGGAGGGAGGTTAATGCCCCGCTCTGGCGTACTTACTAAGTTCGTCACCCCCAATAGGGAAATATGTATTTATTATTATTAGATAAAAACAAATATTGTCATAAATTGTCCTTTATTGTAATGTCTCCAAAACCTTTACTATTAAGAATTACATAAATAATTATATATCAACAAGTAAAAAGGAAATCCTTTAGTGTTACGAATTTGGATCTATAGTTTGTTAGAAAGAGTAGCATAAAAGGCTCAATTTGACTTTAGTCTTAGTCAAATTAAGTTAATCAAAATTCCACATCAGCAGGACAACCTGGAGGGAGTTAACTTGTGTAAAGTGGATCTTGTCACTTAGTTATATTCGCGAATTCGAGTTAGTTGGCTTGGAGTTAAGTTATGCATGCATTGATTGCTAATTTATAGTAATCTAATTTATTTATTTTCAGTTGTACTCAGTTAATTTACCTCTAACAATTAATAGAATTAGTAGAGGATCAGTGGTGTAGTGGGAAAACAATCTAACTCAGAGATCTGTCAGTTAACTGATCAATCAACCCAAATAGCTAATGCATGCAAGGAATTCGAATTACTCAAATGTGGTGGAGATTCCAAGGAAATGTAACATTAGTTGTATACTAGTTGAGTGTACAGTTGTTGCATGCAAGCAAGAGATCAATTCCTTGGGAATTGCGCAAGGAAATAGGAGACTAGTGAGGGCATAAAGTGGCTAAGTGTTGGCTAGAAATTCTCATTCAGAGGGAGAACAATTTTACCTTTGCAGGTTGTGCTCAGAGCTGGAGCATGCAATTGTAATAAATTTTCTATTCTTCTATATTAATGCAATAGATCGGAAGGGATTTTTCCCATTTGGGTTCCCCTAGACAACATTGTGTACTTGTGGTTTCAATTGTTGAATGTTTATGCATGTTGTTTTAAATTGTGAATTCCTTTCCGCAGATTAATAGGGTAGAATTGTGTCTTTTGATTTAGTTTAATTTCTTAAGTAGTTGCAATTCTATCACAAAATTTCTATTGCACGGCATCTAATAGAGAAATTTTGTGTTTATGTGAGAAGAAATATTATTTCAGATTGCTCATATTAGCATATAAAAAATTTGTGGAAATTATACATGGTATAAGAGTTGGATTCACATTAGAACCAATATTTCAAAGTTGTTCCTCAAGAGGTTCGAATTTATAGCTTCAATGTAGCAGGATTTCTTAAGATTTGGGAGAATGGCCTTCAACGAATTGAGATTAGAGTATGCACTTGAAGGAAGCTCAAATTGGGAGGCTTTTGGGCAATTTTTGGCTAGATGGCTTGTCTCAAAGCAGGATCGACATCGGAAGAGGACACTTTCATAATCGAGTTTCTGGTTCCACACATAGTCTTTACTTGTTAAGTTTATTTCCGCTCGGAATCCGGCACTGAAGTCCATTTCCACACAAATGCGTGCATAGGTGGTTTTGGCATATTCCTCTGTTTCTAGCCACTATAGTAAAATTTCCCAATTACATTTCCAATAACTTTTACCCAGGAAAGATTCCAAAAATG
>APFE031296317.1:271823-293074 GCA_000404065.3 Pinus taeda | reverse complement strand
TACTATTTATGGAATTATTATCATTTACTCTTTATGGATTTATGAATTCACAAACCGATTTTATGTGTTTTTTCCTAATTTAATATCATGTATTTATTTATTATTATTATTTTTAAATGTTAAGATAAGATGTCTTTATTTCTCATTCCAACTTCTCGGAATTGATGTGCATTTTTATTTAAGAACCCACAAACAAGTGTAATAAATTTTATATCTTTAAATGAATATTGGAGGAAAGTAAGTTGAAGCCAGGGTCACGGAAGCCAAGAAGAAGAATCGACGGGAGAGCTGATGCGGGACCGCCATTTTTGGGTCAACAGCAATAGAAAAAGCGTGGAAACTGACAGATGCGCTGTAGTAGATAGAGACAAGAAAGTGCCAGTTGTTGCTGGTATTCAACAATTGGGTGGTTTTTTTTAGACCGCGAGGTTTCGGGACGTCATTAAAAATGCTTCGATTCAATTCAATGCTTTCAACACCCTACCAAATGCACCGCAGATTCCCATATTATTTCTTTATTATTATTATTTTTAAATGTTAAGAGTTATTTATTTCTCCTACCAACTTCTATGAATTGATGTTCATTTTTATTTAAGAACCCTCAAAAGTAATAAATTTTATATCTTAAAATGAACATTGGAGGAAAGTAAGTTGAAGCCACGTCACGGAAGCCAAGAAGAATCGACGGGAGAGCTGACGCGGTACCGCCATTTTTGAGTCAACAGCAATAAAAGATGAGGTGTAGTAGATGTAAAACATCATGGATGACACAGGCAACAAACTATTCAACAATTGGCTGGTCTTTTAACCGCGAGGTTTCCGGACGTCATTAAAAATGCTTCGATTCCATTCAATTCAATGCACAGCAGATTCCCATATTATTTGGTGGTGTACATCATGAAATAAAAAATATTGAAAGCTTTAACGTCGCTCGCACCCTCCTGCTCAGGGAATCAGGAATGCATTCTACAACGTGTGAGACAGCGGTGGGCACTTAACCGTTTCAGCGTCAACTGAGTTCATGAAAATCATTTTATTATTTATTTATTTATGAAATATATAAAGTTAATATAAAAATATCATTAAAATTCATTATATTTAAAAAAGATAAAAAATATATAAAATATCATTAGTAATTGCACCAATAAATGCAAGAACCTTTATAAAATGTTAAATGTATAATTAATCATTTTATACATTTAATTAATATTTTAAATTTCAAAACTCAATATTTATTTTTTAAAGAGGAAATACAACAACAATTAATAAAAAGAACAATTAATTACTCCAAGTAATAAATGTAAATATTTTAATATATTAAGATTGATATTTATCTGAATTTTAACCATTATATTACTTTATATTAAATTTATAAATTTATAATAGTCAATTTTTTTGTTATAAAAAAAATATTTTTCTACCAATAAAATTATTACTAATTTAAAATCTAGTTTAATTATAAATTATATTATTTATTATAATTTTTAAAATAAAATTCTTAAATTTAAAATATTTATTAATAATACATTTCATAAAATAATAATTTATTATTATATTATAATTATAATATACAAAAAATATAATATATATGTAATTCAATAATTATATTGAAATATATAATATATGATTTATCCCCTTAACAAGGTAATCCCATATTCTTACATAAAATGGCATGAAAGTGCTTATAGAAAGATTTCACTTTAACCACTTCTTATAAAAAGATTTACGTGTGATAATTATAAATATAATAATTGTGACTTAAAAAAAGCACTTCAACTACATATGAGTCATCAATTCAACAATATATTGAGTGTTAATATTGAGTGCTAACACGGTCAATCTCATATCACACAAGTTTTTAAATTCCCAAAGAATCACTGTCTTACGGTGACATGGTAACAATTACATTCATATCTCACAAGAAAGTGAGAAAAGGTGCATGCAATACTTCTACCTTGTTTAAATTAATGACACTTGAGCATTTATATGTGTGCATCTGTTCAAAAATTTTGCGGGAGACTATCAAATAGTAAAACTTTACATCTTCAAGTTTTTAAAAAGGGGATCATCTCCTTGGAAGAAGCAGTATATTACCATATGTCAAGATTTTTTACAATTGTTGTGTCAATAGACGACAATGCTAGCATGTATCTCGTGGGTTGAACCTGGGTAGGGAGGCAAATAACATACCGTCCCAACCATGCGGGATATCGCCCAAGTACTGGAAGCACTTGCAGAACGCGATAACCACACAGGTTAATAGTTCGAAGATTCGTCAAGTTCCCAAACGAATTTGGAAGCATTAGCATACCACGACAATCGCACAGGTTAATAGTTCGGAGATTCGTCAAGTTCCTAAATGAATTTGGAAGCACCTGCAAACTATGACACCATTGTAGGTCAATAGTTCAGAGATTCGTCAAGTTCCCAAACGAATCTGGAAACACCTGCATATTACAGCAGTAGCACAAGTCAATAATTTGGAGATTCGTCAAGTTCCCAAACGAATCTGGAAGCACCTACAAACTAGAGCAACCACGCAGGTCGATGGTTAGCAGATTCGTCAACTTCCCAAACGAATCTGGCATCACCTGCAGACTACAACACCAAGACAAGTTAATACGGTTTGAAGATTCGTCAAGTTGCCAAACAAATTTGGAATCACTTGCAAACCATGGCAAATGGATAGGTTAATAGTTTGGAGATTCGTCAAGTTCCCAAACGAATTTGAAAGCACCCGTAGATGCCAGCACTGGGACAGGTCAATAGTTTTGAGATTCGTCAAGTTCCCAAACAATTTTGGAAGCACCTGCAGACTAGAGCAATAGAACAATACATTTTTTTGGAGATTTTTCAAGTTCCCAAACGAATCTGGAAGCACCCGCAGATGCCAACACTGGGATGGGTCAACAGTTTGTAGATTCGTCAAGTTCCCAAACGATTCTAGAAGCACCTGTAGACTAGAGCAACAAAACAGGACAATATTTTGGAGTTTTGTCAAGTTACCAAATGAATTTGGAAGCAACTTCAGACTAGAGAAACTGAACATGACAATATTTTGGAGATTTGTCAAGTTCCCAAACGAATCTAGAAGCACCTGTAGACTAGAGCATTCAATCAAGCAAATAGTTTGGAGATTCATCAAGTTATCAAACGAATCTGGAGGCACCTGCAGTCTAGAGCACCCGGATAGGTCAATAATTTGGAGATTTGTCAAGTTCCCAAACGAATTTGGAAGCACTTGTAGACTATAGTAATGGGACAACTTAATAGTTTGGAGATTCGTCAAGTTCCCAAACGAATTTGGAAGCACTTGCAGTCTAGAGCGCCAGGATAGGTTAATAGTTTGGAGATTCGCCAAGTTCACAAGCCAATCTGGAAGCAACTGCAGACTATAACAAGTATACAAGAGAATAATTTGGAGATTTGTCAAGTTCTCAAACGAATCTGGAAGCACCTGCAGTCTAGAGCACTCGGGAAAGTCAATAGTTTGGAGATTCATCAAGTTCCCAAACGAATATGGAAGCACTTAAAGACTAGAGCAATTGATCAAGTAAATAGTTTGTAGATTCGTTAAGTTCTCAAATGAATCTGGAAGCACCTAAGTCTAGAGTGTTAACTAATCCTTCAATTGAGTTGTTTCTAAACTACATGTATTTGAAGTCTATGGCGTAAAGGAGACACAGAGCATGAACAATGTGAAGCTAGAGTGCAACAGAAGAGCATGAATACTGTGAAGCTATAGTGTAACTGAAGGTTAACCTAGTGTAGTAATGCAGTGGGATGCCCAAACTATTGACTCTTTGTACGTTTTATATCTTGCAGTCATAATGTAAGATGATTGGAGAAATTCAGTGGCATAATTTTAATTTACTGTAAACCAGAGATGTTTTAATGACAGTAAAATTTATGAAGGATAATAAAATAATTTTACTGTACACCAGAGATGAAGGTAAACCAGAGATGAAGGATAATAAGATACATTTACTGTAAACTAGAGATGTCTGAATGATTATTCAAACCAGAGATGTCTGAAGGAGGCTAGCAAAATTTGAACCTAGCTCTTTGCTAGGCTACTTTTGAAACTTACCATTAAACCACAAAGCCAACTTTGTTTGAAACAAGAGGAGAAACGAATTTATGTATTTTCAGAAGTATTGCATATATTTTGAATTTGAAAGGATTTGAAGAATACTTGGTTTCATAAGAATTATGACTTCAATAGTTTCCATAGTTGGAGTTGTTCTTAACGAAAAGGAAAATCATCAAGAGTGGTTTAGAAAGCTTAAAAGTGCCCTTATTTTTAATGATTTGTGGGAAGTTTGTCAAGGCAAGAAGGATAGTGATGGAAAAGAAATTGCACTAGAGCCACTTGATAATGAGAAGCAACGTGCAATTTGGGAGACAAAAGACAACAAGGCATATGCATTAATAACTACATCAAAAGAGGTAATCAAATATATCATTTCTTGTGGTACTGTATTCGAAACATTAAAGAAGTTGAAAGAATTGTATGATTCACACTTAGAACTCAAAATTATTTAGTTATTGTTAAAGTTGTTTAACTTGGAGATGAAGGATAAGGATCCTTTGAAGAGTGCCTCTGAAATAAAAGCCATTTTTCATGATATAGAAGCCACTGGAATTAAAGTAGATTTACAACTTACATCTTTTATAAAATTCCTTCACCCTGTCTATTCACACTATTTGGAATCTCTCCAAGATAGTGGGCAGTTAAAAGACATTACATTTCATAAACTCCATTTGGTAAAATCCACTCTTTGAGAGAAAAAGCCTTTGGGAAGAAAGAGGTTCCACCCAATTCTAATGTAGAAACTTTGTGCCTCGCACAAAGGAATTAGAAGTCTCATGCTGAAACTTCTAGAGGTGATAAAAGTAGTAGAGGTCATGGTAGGAAAAATTATAGAGGCGGGGGGGTTAATCAGGGAGGCAAACAACAAAATGATAGACAACAAAGGAATTTTAATGATAGACTAGCTATCAAATGTTTTAGATGTGGTAAAATTGGTCATACTGCTACTAACTGTAAAATCCCTTGGGAGAAAGTCAGTGAAAGGAGAGAAAAATTGAATGAAAAAAAAAAGATTAGCCACCACTAGATAAGGTAAAATCATCAGAGTCTGCACATTATGTTGTTGCTCACTATAATTTTAATATTAACAATGTTTTCAACACTACATTTTCTTCATGGCGAGATGGTTGGATTTTAGATTCAGGAGCCACTTGTCATATGAAATTTAGGAGAGGTTTTTTGAAACATTCAGTGATGATATTGATGGTGTTATTTACTTTGCTGACAAGTCTCAAATTAAACCATTTGGAATTGGGTCTATTTGTTTGAAGGCACTGAATCTTACAAATTATGTTCTACATGATGTACTTTATATTCCACAGTTTCAGTGAAATTTGATGTCTCTTATCCATGTTTGGTAGCAGGGGAATTCTATTCATATATTTGATGGCATCATCGAGATAAGAAGAGCATCTAATCATGCAGTTATTATGACTAGTGTAGAGGAAGGTATACTTTTAAAGTCAAATGGTACTACTAATTTTTGTGAAAGTTCTACTTTTTTGGTGCAACAAAGTGACATCCTGTCTCCTAGCTTGTTGTGGCACATTCGATTTGGTCACATCAATTATCACAACATCAAAATTATGAAAAAGCAAGGTATTAAAGGTCTTCCAATAGTTCCAAGAAAGATTACACCTTGTGATGCTTATATTTTGGGAAAACGTTGTAAACAACCTTTTCATAATTCTTCTTTTAGAGCTTCACGAAAATTAGGTCTTATACATTTAGATTTATGTGGACCTATGCCTGTTGCAATTGCCAATGGAAATAAATATGTGCTGACATTTATTGATGATTACTTGAAAATGTGTTGGGTGTATTTTTTGAAGAATAAGTCACAAGTGTTTGAAGTTTTTAAATCTTTTCATTTGATGATTAAAAATGAAACTCAACAAAATATAGGCATTCTCAGAACTGATAATGGTGGCGGGTATACTTCTCATGTTTTTGAACAATATTTGAAGGACAATGGAATCAAACATCAGACTATCATACCTTATAATCCACAACAAAATGGAATTGCAGAACGTATGAATAGAACTTTGCTTAATATGGTTAGATCTATGATGTTCTCTAAGAATGTTAAGTTGACGTTTTGGGGAGAAGAAGTGCTTTGTGCAACTTATATTTGCAATCGTTGTCTTTATTCTGTCATCAATAATAAATCTCCTTATGAAATGTGGTATAATAATCTTCCTACTATTCAACATTTTAGAGTATTTGATTCTCTATGCTATGCATTAATTCCTAAACATCAGCACAACTAATTGGGTGTTAGGAGTCACAAATGTATTTTCTTGGAATATTCTGCTACTTCCAAAGCTTATAGGTTGTATGATGAGGAGAACAAGAAGTTAATTCTTTCCAAAGATGTTATTTTCCTTGAACCAGATAAAAGTAATTCCACCGTTGATAAGCAACTGACTCATTTGGAGAAATTTGCATCTAAGAAGTTCTATTTTGAATCTGATAATGATGTTCCACACACTAAAGGGGGGTTCCCATTCTAGATCAGTCTACGTTTCTTCCATCTTTGACTCATGAGAATGTTATTATTGAAGAAAATTTGGATGATACTAATGTTTTGGCAGTACCAGAAATTGCTCTTGAAGAGCCTATTCTTGAGCCTGTTTTTCAATATGAGCAACCATCATAACCACTTAGAAACCTTTACAAAGATATACATGTGCTCGAAAAATTCCAAGCAAGTATGATGATTTTGAAACATGAATGTCTTCTAAAGGTGATTCAGGTAATGTTTCTCATGACTGCGAATTCAATCATTGTACAATTAGCAAACCTAATTGTTTTGAACGCGCTGCTAATTGTGATGAATGGAAGGATGCAATGCAAAAGGAATATGATGCACTTATTAAGAATGAAACTTGGAGGTTAGTGGATCCTCCTGTAGGTGCCAAACCCATTGGTTGCAAATGGGTGTATAAGATCAAATACAAAGCAGATGGTTCGTTTGATAAATACAAGGCAAGACTTGTAGAAAAAGGCTATGGTCAGAAAGAAGGTGTTGACTACATAGAGACATTTTCTCCTACAACGAAATGGGGCACGATTAGAACTTTGTTTTCTCTTTCAGCTCAGAATAGATGGAAGATACACCATATGGATGTTAAAGAAATTTTTTTGAATGGTGATTTGAAGGAGGATGTTTATATGTTTCAGCTTGAATGTTTTTCTATTAAAGGCAAAGAAAAAAAGGTATGCAAATTGGTTATGGCTTTGTATGGACTGAAATAAGAATCTCATGCATGGTATGAAAAGTTAACTAAACACCTTCTCAAGTTGAATTATAAGTTATTTGATCTGGATGATGCAACTTTTTTTGTTCATAAAATTGGAAAGTCAGTTGTATATTTGCTTGTGTATGTAGATGATTTGATGATCACAGGAAACAATGATGACTATATAGTGTCTGTTAAAAGAGAATTATTGAAAGTTTTTGACATGATAGGTTTGGTTTTATTACATTATTATTTAGGGATTGATGTTGATTAGAAACCCAAATATATTTTTATTTCTGAGAAAAAGTATATTGGATAGCTATTGGACAAATTTTGGATGAAGGATTGTAATCATGTCGCTACTCCTATGGAGAAAAATTTGAAGCTTACTTCCACTGAAGGAATAATGTTTGAAGATCAAACAAAGCGCATGCAACTTGTTGGAAGTTTGAATTTTCTAACTACTACTCGACCTCACATAGCTTTTTTTGTAGGGATACTTTCCAGGTTCATGCATAAGCCATGTGAAGGTCATTGGAATGCAGAAAAGCGAGTGCTCAAGTATTTGAAAGGCACTCGAACATATGGCATCAAATATTCCAATGTTGCAAATTTCCATGTCACCGACTATTCAAATTTTGATTTTGATGGAGATAAGGAGAATGGAATCTCTACTTCTAGTTATTTGACGAGTCTTGGATCAGTAGCCATCAGTTTGAGATCACACAAGAAATCTGTTCTTGCTGATTCTACCACTGAAGCCGAATATGTTATAGCAGTTCAAGCTACAAAAGAAATCATTTGGCTTTGTAAAATACTTGAAGACTTGTAGGAGAAACAAAAGGATTCAACTCCACTACTCATCGACAACTCTTCTGCAATTCGGTTGGCCAAGAATCCCAAGTTTCATGATCGAAGCAAGCATATTAACACCAAATATCGGTTGATTCAACATTAAGTAGAGGCCAAAGTTATTCATTTGACACATTTTCCTACTTCAGAACAGATCGCAGACATATTTACAAAGCCACTCAGATGTGAAAAGTTTAGAATGTTACTTGGCATGTCAGATGTCCCTTTGGATTAAGGGGGAATGTTAACTAATCCTTATGTATTTTTTTTTTGTATAATATGTAATTAGTTTTACATTCCCTTTTTACGGGTAATAAGTTACCGAGACACAACTGTCTCGTACCTAGATTGCACATGTATAAATAAGTAATTTTATCATTAATACGACGAACTTTCATTGTGTTCTTTCATTGTGTAGTTTATTTGGGCTTGTACATAGAGCACCTAGATAGGTCAATAATTTAGAGATTCATCAAGTTCCGAAACGAATCTGAAAGCACATGCAGACTAGAGCAATGAGACAATGTAATAGTTTGGAGATTCGTCAAGTTCCTAAATGAATCTGGAAGTGCTTGCAGATGAAAGAATTCATCCAAGTCAATATTTTGGAGGTTCCTCAAATTCCCAAACGAATCTGGAAGCATCTTTAGAATACCCCAATGACGACTACCTTAATGACGAAAGGAAAGGTTTTCCAAGCTCATTAACTTTCCAAATGAATATGGGAGCATGTTCAAATTGGAGCACCCCTGGAATTCAAACTGCCCACCAAAACCTGCGAGGTAAGATATTGGAAGTTCATTAAATTCCCAAAGGAATCTAGCAAGGACTCCATTTTGAAACAAGTCCTTAAGTTCACAAAAAAAATTGGTAGGCAATCCATGTTTAGAGAGGAATAAAAATATAAGAAAGGAAACTGTACCTCCATGGCTATGTAATTCTAATTGTTTTCAACAACTATAGATGGCAGAGTTCATCTGGTAAAGTTAGATGCCGACAAAAAGAGACCAATTTTTTTTCGAGATGCCTCAACTTATCAACGGACTTTGGAACCTTTCGATGTGGAGCCTAAATATACAATTCCCTCAAATGCTCCGGTGCCTACAACGTTTATTTTTTCAGAATTAGTTTGACTCTGAGTATGCTAATAATACTTGGGATGAAAGCAATTTAAAAAAAGAAAAAAAAAAACATTATGTCAAGAAATTTAAATGACTACCTGTGATTCATGTAGTCACAATGTTTCATGTTCTCTCCAACCCTCTATTATTAGAACTCTTAAATTCTTGAGTGAAATCCAAGAAGGTAATCTGGAGTATGGAAAGTCAACCCAGCAGAGCCATATGAGTGACATGGCACTGCGGAATATGCTTTCAATGAATTTGCTATCTGCAAAACAATCTTCAGTAAAACAACCTTCATTCCTTAGTAGTTGCAAACCCCTCACATAATTTGTGAAATGACTACCTGCGAAATCCTCAAGGTTTCTTATCAATGTTTGAGCCCTTTCACAGCCATGTGAGTGAACAGTGTTAATTCTGCACACCTATATTGTTTTCACAAAGATGTTAGAATCAGGATTAAGAATTGTTTTCTCAATGATGGACATCCTAATTCAAAACATAATGGACACAAGTTTGACTAAAATAGTATTTTGAATATCGGTCTAAAGCTTCAAAATACATACCAATGATTTGTAGGATAGAAGCTGAAGGTCGTGGGTTGGGTAGGAAAGGCGAAGTTTCCATTCTGGAGGTTCAGTCTTTGCAATATGTCTACCCAAGTCTGTCATGTGGTCGTGCATTCTTATACATTTGTTATCGTCTACTTCCACCAGACACCTACTCTTGAGGTTCCGAAGACCAATCCATCCTCCCCACTCAATTCCATCCCATATTCTGATAGCGATATCTTTGTTTTCTCCTATAAAGAAGAATACAATATCCAAGAAAATCTTCATCTCTATTCTATCAAGACTGTCATAGCTAACTTTTAGTGTAGCTAGTATATCATTGGGAAGAATTTTGAAGATTTTGTGCAATTGCGCTTTAGCATAATGCAAATATTTTCCATGAAGAGGAGATCCAAGCACTTTAAGGGAGAGTGACAATCCTACAAAGGCATCCAAAAACTATTTGACCACTTGTTCAAATTCTATTAGAGGATATCGGTGGTCGAACACATGGCAGCATAATAACTCTCAGAAGTGATCTTGGTCAAGCCTCGTTAGCTTGAAAATGGAAGAGTCTCCAATCCTTGAGCTTATAAGTATATCCTTATTCTGAGATGTGACTAGAATTAAGCTGCCTTGCTCAACCACATATTTTACTAGAGAAGATCGAAGATACCTTTGGAGTTTCTCTATACCATCATCAATGCTCTCTATTTGCACATTTTCTTTACCCAAGCCACTAAGAATCCTAGTATGCAAGGATTTTAAAGAGTTTCTGGCTACATTTTCTCTGACATCGAATAGAAAGAAATATTGCTTGTAATTTGATGTTCAACGGTTAAAGATCTCCTTTGTTAGGGTGGTTTTTCCAACACCGACAAGCCCGTCAATTCCTATAACTCTACTCTCTCTGTTGCTTTGCTGGTTAAGTAACATTTCCCCTTTAAATTCTACAACTCTCTCATCCAACGCAGTTGGATATCTAGAGACATGTAATGGTCTTTTAAATTTTTGCAACACTCCTTCCACGACCTGTTCAAGGAGCTGCTACTCATTGTTGAAGTGAAATTACGAGTCAGGAATGACTATAATATAAAATTGTCTATCAATGCAACAAGTTAAAAGGTTGAAATGAAATTATGAGTAAAAAATTCCTATAATATAAATTTTTTTATCAGTGCACACATTAAAAGGTAAGCGTAAGAGTGAGAGTTGGAGTACTGACACATTATATGTCCCCATATCAAAACGTTTTATATCTGTAGCATCAGTGAGTGCCTTCTTCCATTTATGGATGGTGCTGGGGTCGTATTTGCATGAGGCACCATTTGCATGAGAAGGTTAAATCAGGGATCTCTCTTTCAGAATTTGAACTTGAATTTCCTTATTGAAGAGGAACAATGTCTTAATCAGTCTGTATGGTGTGTTCCCTAGGCCTCCAAGTTTTTGCAACTTCTTTATAGTGCAAACATGAGTCTTGAGTGAAGTTATTTGGAATCTGTAAATGAAAATTAATTTACAAGCAACGTGCAAACAAGTAGATATCACTCCTATTAAATTAGCTAAGACACGCTGATGTTTAGAAATTGGCCATTTAATGTGAGAGAACCTGATGAGCTAGAAGTAGAAATACAAGAAGTTGATCACAATCAAACTCTTCAGCTCAATTTACATTGTTTTGCAGCTTTTTGAAGACAAGAAAGCTTAAGTCCCAAACCCATGATAATTGAAGTTTGCTTATTCCCTTAATGGTATTTAGATTTGTGTGATTTCTTGAAGTTGCCACTGTTCAAAGTTCAAGGAATCAAGACTCATGGCATTATCCTTGATTCTTATTTTTTTTTTTAAATCAACGCTAATTTCTTTAAATTAAGCAGAGGTTATAATTTTATATTTAATTAGTAAAACTAATAGTTTAAAAGATTGATTTAATTAATATTATTCATATTTAATTTAGGAATGATGGTGGTGGTTAAATTATTGAAATTTAAAATTTATTTTTATTTTAAAATTTTATTTTTATGTTTAAATAGTTTTAGTAAAAAAAATTCAAATGGGTTAAAATATTAAGAAGTTGGTATTACAACAAATAATTTAAAATTGTGATTCAATGTGGGTGTCTTGCACAATATTTCAAGATAAATTGCTTCTCATTTTCAACCCTCTTCAATCATTTTAGTGTTACAAAAATGACACCCATGTCATTTTAGAAAATGTCCAAAGCCCCATTTTATTATGGAGTTTGTAAGCGTTTGTGCTTATTTTAGTAAGGTTAGTTTTCTTATTTACCCTAATCAATGTAAAATGGGGTTTATCACTTCCTTACAATATCTTAATTTTATTTTATGTTCTAATTATTTATTACACCATAATTTCTCCTTAAATCTAGATGTAATGAGATTTTCAATATTATCATTATTTTGCATTATTATCTCTTACTTTATTCCTGAGTGATTTAGCCAAGACTTGACATCTTTTATGCCACCTTTGTTCGAGATACATGTGGTTTTGACTAGATATTGAAACAATATTAGGAAGCCTTTTGTCTTTCATGTCATTTATCTTGTTCTTGTGTATTGAGAACCTAGTCATAGTTATGATTTCAAGATGGGGAAAGACTAGATTCTATGAGGATAGGATAGAGCGTATTACCTTTAATTTTGAGATTATAAGCTATTAAATGTTTTTGGATTTGCTTTATTTTTTCGGATGATTCTCTAAAATATGAGATAACAATAGTGATAAGAGTCTCAGAGATAAGTTTTCCTTGTCCCTTAGCCAGAGGGTATACTAACTAATGATCTATGGACTAACAATTTCTTCTAGGCCATAAGCTTTTTAGCCTCTATTTTTTCTTTTTCTTCAATGCTACAATTATAATCAGACTTGTAATGAACATCTTATATAATATATTTGTATAAAATAACTTCCAATTAGAATGTAAAAAAAATAAAAACACACAAAAAACCTTCTTGACACAATATGAAATTTTAATATTAAATTAATCAAATCTGAATTTTGTGCGGTTAAACTTTTGGCATTCCTTTGCACCTCTCAATGCCATTGCTAATTATAATAATGCACTTAAAAGAAGCATTCCAACTACATATAGGTCATCAATTGAACGGTATATTGATTTCAAACAAAGTCAATTTCAAATTAGTCAGTTTTCAAATTCCTAGAGCATAGCGTCTTTATGATGACATGATTATTCAGTACATTTCTCTCAAGAACGGGAATAAAGGTGTGGGAAATACTTCTACTTGGTTAAAATTAATGATACCTGAGCATTTAAATGTGCACATATTTTCAAAGACTTCACTGGATACCTTCAATCTGTCAAAATCTAGATGTTCCAGTTATATTGAGTTCCCAAACGAATTTGGCAGCACCTGGAGACTAAAGCATTCCCATAGGTCAATATCTAAATTGAGATTTGTCAAGTTCCCAAACGAATCTGGCAACACCTCCAAACTATAGTAGTAGTACAAGTCAATATTTTGGAGATTCGTCAAGTTCGCAAACGAATCTGGAAGCACCTCTAGATAATGGCACTCAGACAGTGAAATAGTTTGGAGCTTTGTCAAGTTACCAAACGAATTTGGAAGCACCTTCAAACTAGAGCAGTTTCTCAAATCAATAGTTTCGAGACTGGTCAAGTTCACAAACGAATCTGGAAGCATCTCAATATGATCGCACTGGGACATGTAAATAGTTTGGAGATTCGTCAAGTTCCCAAATGAATCTAGAATCACCTCTAGAGTAGAAGACTCGCACAGGTCAATACTTTCGAGATTTGTGAAGTTATCAAACGAATCTAGAAGCATCTCTAGACTACGCCAGTGAGAGAATGAAAGGTTTTGTAAGCTCATTAAGTTTCCAAACGAATCTGGGAGCATGTTCAAATTAGAGCACCCCTCGAATTCAAACTGCTCACCGAAATCTGCAATGTAAGATATGGGAAGTTTGTTAAGCTCCCAAAGGAATCTGGTAGGGACTCCATTTCAAAACAGGTCCTTTAAGTTTGCAAAAGAATTTGTTAGGCAGACCATTTTTAGATAGGAATACAAATATAGAAAAGGAAATTGTACCTCCATGGCCCTGTAATTCTAAGTGTTTCAACGACTGTAGATGGCAGACTTCATCAGGTAAAGTTACATGCAAAGAACACTTGACCACAATTTTTTCGGGATGCGTCAACATCCTGTTGAAATATTATTTTCAACTGCAGGCCTAGTCCTTTGCCATACCCCGCATTGATGAATCTGCCATTAAACAGCTACGGCTCCAGTCCTTGCCTGAATTCACCATTACACAGTGATTTATTATGGAATGGTGGTCATTCATGGAATGGTGGTAATTTATTATAGTTGGTAAAAATAGTAAACACCAGGTTTTACTGCGGACATGGAGAATGTGCCGCAACATACAGAAATTTCAGGAAATAAACTTATTCGTCAGCCCCTCCATACCTTGTTTTAATTTCTGGTCTTGTCATAAAAAATTTCAAGTAGTTTTTTTTTGGTTCACGCAACTTCTTTTTGGTTGCTGTATATGAAATGTAATGTTTTTTTTTGTGTAGTGTAAGTTGAACAGAGATAGAGTGCTCTTTGTAATGCACAACAGTGCAGAGATAGTTTTTTTTTTGTAATATGCAGCAGCGTGTATGTATGAATGAAAAATTTACACACAACAGTGTAAGATTTTTGAGCTGAAACAGAGTGTTTTGTAGATTCACAGCAGTGCAGACACGTCAGTGCAAAGTGCAGACACAGTAGTGCAAAGTGCAGACACAACAGTGCAAAGACAGTGTGTTGATTTTCAGAGGAGACATAGTATTTTGCTTTCTGTAATGTATAGCAATGCAGACACAGTAATGTAATTTTTATTTACAGAGTGAAGTTTTTGAAGTTTTTGAACTGTCTCTGAAGCAGCCTTGTTGTAATCCCTCTGTTAGAGGAAGTATTGTTAATGAATACAAAGTCCCTTTTGTTGTGCGTTGTTGAAACTCTATTATCAGAAAATATTATTTTTGTTTCGCTGCGTCAAAACAAAGTTTTGCTGAAACACCAGTTTCAGCGTTGCTGAAACACCGTATCATGCAAACGATTTTTTTTTAATTTCCGATGTGTTAAGAAACAGAGCATTGCTCTGTTCTATTCAGTTTTTGTTTGGAATTATCAGAAATTCCCAACACATCCCAATGGAATTTGGAATCTTTAGACTTCGAGCCTCAATATACAATTCCCTCAAATGCTCATGTGCCTGCAGTCTTTATATTTTCAAAATTGGTTTGCCCCTAGTATGCTAACAATACTAAATATCAAAGCAATTTCCAAAACAAACATTATGTCAATAATTTCAAATGGCTACCTGCGATTCATGCAGCCACAGTTTCTTAAGTTCTTGCCCCTTTAATCATAGAACTCTTAAATTCTTGAGTGTAATCCAAGAAGGTAGGCTGGAGTAAATAAATTCAACCTGCCAGAGCCATATTAGTGACGTCGCAACACTGATTATGCTTTCCATGAACTAAGCAGTTTCAACTGCCTCACATAATTTTTGAATCGACTGCCTATGAAAGTAAAGTCAACCCAGTTGCACCATATGAGTGAGAGTGACATGGCACCATTGAATATGATTTCCATGAATCTCCTTTTCCACAAAATAACCTTTAGTCCTAATCAGCTGTGACCTCGTTGCATCATTTGTGAAATGAATGCCTACAAACTCTGCGAGGTTTATGAACAATGATTGAGCCCTTTCATAGCCTTGTGAGTGAACAATGCTAATTCCACGCACCTATATTATTTTCTCAAAGATGTTAGAATCAGGATTAAGATTTTTTTTTCTCAAAGATGGACATCCTTGCAAAGGTTAATAATTCAAAACATAACAGACACAACTTTGAAAAAAAAATTGTTTTGAGTATTGGTCTAAATCTTCAAAATACATACTAGTGATTTGTCGGACATAAGCCAAAGGTCATGGGTTGGGAACGAAAGGCGAAGTGCCCATTTTGGAGGTCCAGTCTCTACAATATGTCTGCCCAAGCCTCCTAGGTGGTCATGCATTCTTATATAGTTTTTATGGTCTACTTCCACCAGAGACTTGATATCCAGGTTCTGAGGACCAATCCATCCTCCCCACTCCGTTCCATCCCATATTCTGATAGCTGTATCTTTGTCTTCTCCTATAAAGAAAAACATAATGTCTAAGAAAATCTACTTCTCTATTTTACCGAGACCAACATAACTAATTTTTAGTGTAGCCAGTATATCGTCAGGAAGAATTTTGGAGACTTTGTACAATTGCGCATTCCAATACTTAAAATATTTTCCATGAAGAAGAGATCCAAGCACTTTAAGGGATAATGGAAATCTAGCGCAATCATGCACAAATGCTCGAACCACTTGTTCAAATTCTATAGGAGGATATCACTAGTTGAACTCATGGCAATAGAATAACTCTTGGGAATGATCCAGGTTGAGTCCTCTTAGGTTGAAAATGGAAGACTCTACAATCCCTGAGCATGTAAGTACATCCTTATTTCGAGATGTGACTAGAATTAAGCTATCTTGCTGAAGCACATCTTTTACCGGTAAAAATAATGCTTCCACTTGCTGAAGATGATCCACATCATCTAAAATTAGGAAAGCATGAGAAGATCGAAGATACCTTTGGAGCTTCTCTATACCATCATCAGTGTTGTGTATTTTCACATTCTCTTTTATACCAAAGTCACTAAGAATAATAGTCTGTAAGGATTTTAAAGAGTTTCTGGACACATTTTCTCTGACATCAAATAGAAAGCAAGATTTCTTGTAATATGATCTTCGACTATTAAAGATCTCCTTAGTTAGGGTGGTTTTGCCAACACCACCAAGCCCAACAATTCCTATAAATATAGCCTCTCTACTACTTTATTGGTGGAGTAACATTGGCCCTTCAAATTCTACAACTTTCTCATCCAACGCAGTTGGATATCTAGAAACATATATTAGTATTTTAACTCTTTTCAACACTCCTTCCACGACCTGTTCAAGGAGCTGCTACTCATCGCTGAAACGAAATTACTTGTCATAAATTCATAAAATATAAAACTCTATATCAATTCAACAAGGAAGAAGGTAAAGAGTAAGAGGGAGAGTTGGGGAACTCACCCAGTATAAGTCTCCATATTGAAGCCTTTTAGTTCTACAACATTAATGAGCACCTTCCTCCATTTCTGGATGGTTCTAGGGTTGTATCATGGTTCATAATCAAATGTTGTCTTCTTCTCGAGCATTTTCAGGGATCGATCCTATAATCATTTTTCGCCCTGCGTTCCCCATCGAAGATCTATAGGTATGACACCATAGAAGACTAGAATAATAGGTGACCCCGATTCGAACATGAGTATGAGTTCATAGAGACAACAATTTGACTCTGCATATCTGGGAGAAAAAATAGCGATATGCACAAAAGATGTTCGAATGACATTGTGGATTTGAGGAGTTCTATACTCTCCATCTTGCAATTCATCAATGTCCAGAAATACTCATAATCCGTGTTTGTTAAGGTGGTCTTAGAGATGTTTGGCGAGGTTTTTCTTGTAAACGGGACCCCTGTAGTTAATGAAGATATCAAATACATAGTTGTTTCCGATGGAGGATCCATATGAGATGGATGCCATGGAACACAATATCAATAATGATGTAACCTAATATTATCCTCATCCTCGTCGTCTAGCTAATGTCTCAAGAGGCAAAGTGGCTACCCGTTGATCCCTATTTCTCAACACTCGCAATATAACTATATATATTCGATAGAGTATGTAAATATATATAACAAAATTTATTGTTCGTGAGGATTTGTGGTAAAATAGGTGTGTGAAGCAGCATTTTTGGTGTTGTAACATGCTTTATTTTTGATAAGTTAGTTTTTATTTTATAAAAGAGGGTATGAAAAAATACAGAAAAATGAAAATTAAAAAATAGAAAATAAAAAAAGAGATGAAATAAAGCCCCATCAAAAGAAAACCAAAAGATTTGTATACGTGTACTTTTTTAAATGCCACTCCAAGATAAATTCCATTTGTAATAATAGAGGTTTGTGTGTAGCTCATTTTTATGCCACAACCTTTTCTTTTGATCTAAATCAATCTGTTTAATCTTGATCACATCATTTAAATTTTTGTCCTAGATTAGAGAACAAGTTCAACCAAATAGTTTAATATTGGTTGAACATTAGAAGATAGGATAGATTAGGATAAATAAAAGGCCTAATATGCTTAAAAATTGGCTTAAGGTTATATTAGATTAGGTTTAGATTAGTCAAATATTTTTGAAAGACAACTAGTTTAAACGTGCCCTAGTTAGATTAATTTTTCATTAGTATTTAATTACCTTGTTAAAAGGTTGATTAATTCATTTGTAAATAAACCTGTTTTATGCTTTTAGCCAAAGTCATATGTGAAAAAATTGTTTTCTTGGCAAGTGATAAGGTCTGGGCATGAATTGACGGTCATTCACCTCCCAGCCCAAATCAATGGTAGGGAAGCTCCTCACACCCCCTCGCTACTAAATGAGATAACAACAAGGGGTGTGCAAAAAATAGTTTTTCCCGTGCGAGCCCCTCGCGTGCATGTCGCATCCTCAACGCTTCGTGCCCCCTTCACTCCAAACCGCTTACCACTAGCCCCCCTCTGAAATCTGCCAGCCACACTTCCCACGCTTCCCGATACCGAGCTAATGGTCACTCCTCCCATGTCATCTGCCTCCAATCGCTCCACGCCATATACGTTTGCCCTTTATCGTCTAACCATTTCCACGTATCCGTTGTAACCATTAATTCCCTCCCGTCGCTAATCTTGATTCCCGTTACTGCATTTATTTCCTAATTAGTTGATCGACAACAACCTCTATTGTAATGGTAGTTGAATTCATTTATAAATATACATATCCCCCATTGCAATACCTTTTCCTAAACATATCTTCATTGTTTCTATTTTTTGTTTCTTTTCTACAAATTCTCTGTTGAGCCGAGCTTGTAACTAGAAGCATCCTATTACCTACCTCTGCCCTTTTCTCCCATTCAACATCTTAGCTCTGTGATGCCATGGCTTCCAATAGAAAGGAAAAGCCTTCTACTAGCTCCTCTGCAACTCAGGAAACCCCAAAGGCCTCTGATGCCTTGGACCCGGACCATATCCTGTTAGCCGATCAATACTTTACAATTGTAGACACTGAAAGTGAATTCGACATGTTCAAATTTCACAACTGGCTGAAGCAGACATATTTTGATTCCGAGGATGAAATAAACCTATGGGAAACCAATCTACCTTTGTATATGTTTCCCGAGACTTATTCCTTCCCTGATTTAGTTATCTGGTGCCAACCCAAGTATAATCCTTTTCAGAGAACAGTGGTAGCTCAGAATGGAGTCATTCTGATAACTATCACTATAGAAACCATAAAAAAAATGCTTTTGATACCTGAGAGTGACTCCCTTAGTTTTTTCTCCACTGCAACCTTAATTGACCTTTATCACAAGTTGACTTTCCCTTAGAGAGCTCAAATCTTTGAGATCTTCCTCCATGAAGATGCTGAGCTCCCCAAGAAAAATCCTCCTTACCCAGCATCTATGTTCCCTAAAAGAGCCAAACTTATAATTTCCCTTATTTCTTGCTTTTTAGGCTACCAATCAGACCAGTGGGTAGATGAAGCTATCCTAGGTTATCTGTCTATCTTTTCTAAAGAAAAAAAGAAGTCAATTTTTGGCTGAATCTATGCATGTGCAATTGATGAACCTTACTGCTGAAGAAGTGTTTAAATACTCCTCTATCCTATTTCATATGTTTATTTTTCAGCAGGGAGACAGATTGCCTATTGTTTTGCACAAGAAGGATGATCAAAAAGAGAATCAAGTAGTTATTCACTGGACCTCATTGATTAGAAAGAAATCAACTAAGTTCGGATTTTCAGACTTCATAGATTGTTTCATTCACCCAATTGCACAACTTCTCAACAGTCAGAGTGAACCCAGAATCAGCATAGAAATTAAAAGGATTCTGCACCTCAGTGATCCAGTCAGAACAGGAGACTGGTGTCTCTACCAGAACTACATAAAGATCAGAGTATATGGCTGTGAGTTGGCTCCATAAAAGTTGCCAAAATATGTTCCAATGATAATTTTCTCTCTGGAATATATCAGGAAAATGATGAATATGGATGAGCTTCATTTCATCTAAGGGAAGAGGAGATCACAGTTCAAGATAAAGGAATAGGTTGGATCATTCATTTGTAACACCAGGTCAATTAGTTTAAAGGTAGATGCTATATTGAAATAGATGGGTTTCCAACCCAGCTTCACCTTGTCATATGATTCATTCAACATTATTTCAGACTTAAGGGTGGAACTCAAAACCACTCCTTATAATCATACACCTAGGCTAGAGATTGAGAAGTTCAGAAATCAGGAAAAATGGGAAGAGAATACTCTTCAAGAATTAGAAGAACAAGTTTTACCTCCTTCTACTCTTCATACTCCTACTGCTCAAACTAAGCATGACAAGAGGCCTAGGGAAGGATCATCATCATCAACAATTGCAGAAAAATAATTCATCCACTATTAGAAGAAATCAAGGACTGAATCAAAGGGAACTACAACTACTACTACTACTCAAGGTCAGAAGGAGCTTATCATCATCAATTTGGATGATTCACAGTTTTGTATAGGGACAAAATAACTTGTAATTACTACTCCTTCTTCTTCTACTTCATAGAATTTGCTAGAAATTTCTCAATCTGCAGGAGCAAGTGAAACAAAGGAGTCAAATGTATTCACTAACTTCCTTGAAATCAAGCAGAAGAATGAAGCTTTGAAAGCTAATGTTTATGCACAATTTTGGAAGCTGAATTCCACTTCACAACATAGGTTGTTGACAACATTTGACAATGAGAAGGGAAGAATGCAAATGGAGTTGATGCAGGCTCAAGTCCCTTTTCCTAAACATTCTTCTGATTACAAGGAATCTGTGTCTAAATTTTGTTGAAATTTGGTACCGGAGGACAGGTGGTTCCCTAAGGCTTTGATCTTTGGCCTAGGGAAAAGTGTCCAAAAGATTTTAATTTTTCTCCTAAATGACTTTATAATTTTTATAAAGTTAAAATCTAATTTAAAAGTGACTTTAAGTGATAAAGTTACTAAGTCTAATTTTAAAGTGACTTTTATAAAGTCAATGAAAAATTAGAAAGGAAAAGTGACTTTGGAAATAATTGACTAAGTGGGTCTTTATTAAAGTGGGTGAATTAAAAAATAGAAAGTGAGATTTAAATGTGCATTTAATCTCAGCCATTGATCTAAATCTATTTCAGCCATTGGATTTAGAGATCACCAAAAAGTCACTTGG
>APFE031296317.1:208328-271813 GCA_000404065.3 Pinus taeda | reverse complement strand
ATAATTAGAGTTGCATTAAACTCACGGATAATCCAGTATTTCATGACAGGTCAAAGCATATCGGGATCAGATATCTTTTCATCAGAGACTATGTTCAGAAGGGAGCTGTGAAGCTTGAGTATATTTCCACTGATGAGCAGGTAGCAGACATTCTTACCAAAGCCTTACCACGGGGCAAGCATGTTTACTTCAGAGACAAGATGCGTGTGGTGAGGAACACCTTCCTCGGTAAGAGGGAGGGTTGAAATTTGGTACCGGGGAGGACAAGTGGTTCCCTTAGGCTTTGATCTTCGGCCTAGGGAAAAGTGTCCAAAAGATTTTAATTTTTCTCCTAAAGTGACTTTATAATTTTTATAAGTTAAAATCTAATTTAAAAGTGACTTTAAGTGATAAAGTTTCTAAGTCTAATTTTAAAGTGACTTTTATAAAATCAATGAAAAATTAGAAAGGAAAAGTGACTTTGGAAATAAATGACTAAGTGGGTCTTTATTAAAGTGGGGTGAATTAAAAAATAGAAAGTGAGATTTAAATGTGCATTTAATCCCAGCCATAGATCTAAATCTATCTCAGCCATTGGATTTAGGGATCACCCAAAAGTCATTTAGGGTTGGGTTAAGGGAGGAAAAGGAGGAAAAGATCATTCATTCTTTCATGAGAAAATTGGGAGAAGGAGAGCAAGAAAGCAAGGGAGATTTCCGGATAGGAAGGAGAAGGAGGTAGCAGCTTGGCACATATTCCAAGGCAGCTCTTCAGCAAATCCGTACAGCTAAAAGAACAAGTAGAAAAAGGCTGATTTTCGCTGAGAAAACAGAGAAAAACTGATTTTTGGGCACGAATTTCAAGGATATGAATTTCTACACGGAAACTGAGGTATGTCCGTACGCCCATCCGTAAAGTTCGTACGGACCGTACATCCGTACAACTCATACAGCGAATTTCCAGATTGTCTGTAAGGCTGAAAAACAGATAAGTTTGCTTGCTGGAAAAATTTGTTTTGCTATAATTTTTGCTGAAAATTTTCTCACTGTAAAAGGCATCTTCCAGAAATAAAGAAGAGCTCTCAAATTGGTTTTCCCCAAGAGTTGTAGGGGGTTTTTCCAGGGTCACATTGACCAAAAATCTTTGTGTTTAAATGTGTTTTAATGGCTGTTTATTACTGCTGATTTTTATTTCTGTAATTTCCAGCATTCTGTAAAATTTCCAGAATTTGTGTTTTCAGAAAAAGAAAAATTATTTTTTTAGCCTGTTAAATGTATGGTTATGGGAAAAGGCATTTAACGATATGGGAGAAATAAGAAGAAACTGAAAACCGGGGTGGGAAAACAGAAATTTTTACATGGTATCAGAGCTTGAGTGCTGAAGTGCAGTTTGGGACAGCAAAAGGGAAAAATTGCAGCTGCTGATCTTTCACTCAGAAAATTCTAGCAAGCTGATTTTTCATAAACAACAGGTTTTATCTTTACTACAACAGTGCTACTTTTCAGTTTTAGGACAACAAGATGTCATTGGGATTGGGGGTGGAGGAAAGTTTGGATGGGCATACAAATTACAACGTTTGGAAGGAGAGAATGCAGAGTATCTTTGAGGAGGCAGAAGTCTGGGATATCATGGTGCATATCACACAGAACCCTGTTGTTGTGCCTACTGATGCTACTCAGTTGGCTGCTTATAATAAAAAGAACAACAAGGGTAAGAGACTGATTCTAGACGGAATCAAATACCATTGCATTCCTCATGTGAGAGGAAAGAGCAATGCCCATGAGATGTGGATAACATTGTCCAATCTTTACCAAAGTACCAATGAGAACCAGAAAATGGTCCTGAAGGAGAAGTTGAAGAACATTAAGATGGGCAATGATAGTGCAGCTGGATATCTCACTAAGATTACTAATGTGAGAGATGAGTTGGTAGCGATTGGAGAGGCCATTCCACCCACTGAGTTGGTGCGCATTGCGATAAATGGCCTCCCCTGTTCATGGATGAACTTTGTTGATGGGGTTTGTGCACGTGAGACCCTTCCCACATGGGAGAGGTTTTGGGATGATTGCATTCAGACAGAAATCAGGAAAGGTCAGCTTGGGGCAGCCAAGCCAGTTGAGCAGGATGAGGATGTAGCACTGATGGCAGGAGGCAAGAAAGGCAAAGGGAAGAAGCAAGCTTCCACAAGCAGTGGTGGGGGCAAAAGAAAAGGTAAAGGTAAACAGGTAAACACACAGAAGGACTATTCCAAGGTGAAGTGTTGGAATTGTCAAAAGATGGGACACTATGCAGTTGTGTGTCCGGAGAAGAAGAAGAAGAAGGGGAAGGACCAGAGCTTGGCAGCTTCAGTAGAGGTTGAGGACTTTGCAGGTCGTTTTGACCAGGAGTTTGCGTTCACTATGTGAGTCCTCGAGTGCAGGATCACTTGCCACACAGGTTCAGAGGGACCATGCTTTTCCCTCGATTAGCTGTGCATATTCGGGTATCTGGTATGTGGACAGTGGGGCTTCACGTCACATGACAGGAGTCCGTGAGTACTTCTCAGAGATTTCAGAGAGTGGCACTGATATAGAGGTAGTACTCGGTGATGACAGAGTTGTTAGAGCAGTCGGGGTGGGGACACTGACATTTCAGAGGGAGTCCAAACCTCCCTTGAAGGTGACATATGTTCTTTATGTGCCAAGGATGAGGAAGAACCTCATATCTGTCTCAGCTTTGAAGGACAAAGGGTATGAGGTATTGTTCAGGGGAGCACTGGTTGTTCAATGTATACCTCGTCTTCTATCACACCGTTCAAAAATGCCGTTTTGACATCCATCTGATGAATTTCCCATCCCATTTGTGCTGCAAGAGATATCACAGTTCTAATAGATGTATCCCTGGCTACTGGGGCGAAGGTCTCTTCGTAGTCAATTCATTCCTTCTGACCATACCCCTTAGACACAAACTTGGCTTTGTATTTTTCCACACTGCCATCTGCAACGTATTTAATCTTGTAGATCCATCTCGAACCTACCACCAATCTCCCTTGAGGCCTTGGCACTACCTCCCAGACATTGTTCACCATTATGGAGTTGTACTCCTCTACCATCGCATCCAACTAAATCTGATGTTGAGCAGCCTTCTGAAAACTGGCAAGCTCCCCACCTTGAGCTACTAACGCCTGATACCTATGTGGCTGTTTTTGCTCCCTCTTATTGTTCCTTAGTGCATCGATGAAATCCTCTGCATCTCGCAGAATTTGACAAAGTTCCCTGTTCGTTCTTCCTCTGCCAGCAGGTGCTTTTTTTAGCTCCTCCTCCTCTTAATAATTTGAGAAACATTCCTGGATTCCCGTCATATGCTAAGAGGCTTCACTGTCTATATACCATACCTCTGATGATGCAGAGCTAGTCACACAAGCTACTTCTTCTTCCAGTTTGGAAGCCAACATAGGGAAATAGAAATTACTATCTTTTGTGCAATTTTCTGAAAATCTGTGCGAGCCTCCTGACGTAGATGCCTCTGCATCATGGTCTCGACCCATAATTGATTTTCCCTTATCTCTGATTACTTGCTCTGATACCATGTGAAAATTCTGTCACTGCAACAACTGATTTATTTTACCTACTTTTTTCTCAATAAGTTATTTACGAGAACCCTTCAGTAAATATTAAAATAAATTCTATTGCAGATATCACACCATAATATAGAAACAAACACATGCACAAGAGTCAACACATCAATACAGATATTTTGGACAATTGTCGCTTGAAAAACCCAATGTGGGAAAACCGGTGCAGCAGAGGAGGATTTTATTTTTCAGCAATTATTCAGCACAACTGGGTGCCACACTGGCTTACCCAAAAAGTAAAATTCTCGATCACTTCTCCCAGTCTCAGCGTCAGGCTTGTTGGCCTCTGCGTAGCTCCCATATCCTCTGTGTCAGCTTCTACCTCTCTGCGCCACCCACGTAGGCCCTCTAGTGACTGCGCAGTCTGTTGCCTCTGCGTCTGCCTCTCCAACCTCTGCACTGGTCCTTTGGTGTTGTTCTCGACTCTTCGTTCCATACACATTGCCTCTTGTTGCTCTCTAGATCACTAGTTCAAATTTCTCAACTAACCCCACCTCAGAAATCAAACTGACTAGTCTCCCTCTCTGTGTCCTCTAAATGACCCTCAAGCCTCTTGTTATACTTTTCCTGTTGGTCCTTCAACGATTGAGATTAAATCTCTAATCAATGTCTAAGATTAGATTTGGCTTGATCCATGACTTTTGGAACCTTCTAACCCAATTTTATATTAATACCCATTAATATTTTATTTTTCCCAAGTTTAGACTTAGGAACTCCATTAAAAGTATTAATTATTTTAATATCTCCCAAATTGGTTAGAATCTGCCCAAACCATTTCTGGGTCTTGGAGATCTCATGTGCTTTAGCTTCTCCTCCAATTTTCATGGCTAGAGCACATCTGATGCTACCCCAAATCAACAACAAGTAGGTGTCCAAAGGAGCCCTAATTGTAGACTTATGGAGAACTATAAGTCTGTTAGGAAAAGCATGGATTTGAAGCTCTAAGGATTGATCTTTGGGGGACATTTGGCCAATGTCTAGAGGGCTAGTTCTGTGAAAAGGAGGATTCTCACAGTCAAGACAGAACAAAACTTTTGTGTATTTGAAAGTTGAAAGAAGGACCCGTTTTGGAGGATGAGTTGTCTCATAGGCTTTCCAAAACAAGGTCATATCTCTCTGTGTCAATTACGCAAGGAAAGGATCCTTTGGTGGGGTTTTCTGTTATGTTTTGCGAGTATTAGGAAGCCCTAGACAGGGTCAAATGGTGCAGATTCAAATATATGATTGTTTAGAGAGCAAACTTGAAGAAACTCTTTGTATTGTAAGTATAAGAGTTAGTTCACAATTTTGAGGGCAAAGCTGTGAAAAACCCTAAGGATAGTGAAGCAATGAACATTCACTATCAAGTGGGTTGTACTTGGAAAACCTTATCATAGTAATTTTAGAGCAACTAAGTCACTATTGAAAAGTAGTTTGATTAGTGCCCTAAGGACTGTCAATTTGAAGCAACAATAAGACAGTTAGAGGGCTATTTGAAGGTTTATTTGAAGACCCTGAGATTTGGCTATTTTGGAAAGATAAGAAAAACAACTAAAGGGCATAATTGTTAATTATTTGTGAAGCCTTGTTGACTGATAGACATTGATTGGAAAGGTCAACCAAGTTGTGTTCAAAATTGAGTGAGCAATGGATTGGATGAACCTTGTATTGTGATAATCAGTCAGATAAAGAAACTGTGTGATGAACTGTCTTCAAGGCAGTAAGCTGTGTAGGAAGTAGCGTTGGACACAGTTCAAGATGTAGTTGGTGAAGACCTCAAGTACAAAATCATGGACTGTTGTGAGGGAGTATGTAGCCCTAGCTCAAGAAGTTGCAAGTTGAGCAAACTTAATGATAAGAGGGCTAGTTGAGGAAGCTACAATTATAACAGGTATGAGTACTTCCAACAAAAGTTGAGGCTTGTTGATGAATTCTCCTTGTTTGAGAGGGAGTGAGCATGGATTTCTCCTCTCAGGTTGAGAGGGAGTAAGGTTCGACACTGACTCTCTACGTGTCATGTACTAGGCCAGAAACTAACTGTCGTAAGTCTAGTGCATGCATCACAAATAGGGAGAATGATGGTTTGAATTAGCATATTTCTCCTTGTGTCAGGTTCTGGGATAGATTAGGAATCATATCCTAAGTCAAGTACATGGACATAGATAAGGAGAATGGTGGGTTGGATAAGCGTCTTGGACAAACATTCTTGAGTCATGTACTATTATGGATTAGGATGAAGATCCCAAGTCAAGTACATGGACTTTGATAAAGATTTGTTCGATGGACATACATTTCCTTGAAGGAGATGGTTTGGTGAAGGAAATACTTTGGGTGTCCTAGGTGGGGTATGTACATTGGTGAGGTGGTGTGGTGTCCCATGGAATGCCTCCCAACATTGTGCTCTGATCTTGTGGAAAGGGGAGTGTACCTGTCAAGGCCTTGGTAATGTGGCAATGCTGGCTATGATGATACATTGATGCTTATCAGTCTGGATCCCTTCTTATGAGAATATATCAACTTGAGAGAGACTTGTTGAGTGATTATGAATACCTCCATAGTTAAGAGGGAGTGTTGGAGAAATAACTAGGTTTGGTCTTCATAATTGTCTTTGTACTTATGTCATTGTGTATATTTTATGTATCAAGCAAAAGAAGAAAGAAAATATTGTTTTTAAAGCATGGGTTTCATGCTACATTTAATTGTCATCTAGGTCAAGAATGCATTTCATGCTCCTAGGGTTTGTCATGTCGATAAATATTTGTCTTGAGTCAAAAGAATTATTGTCATATGTAAAAGACCCTTTGGGCAAATTTGTATTTAAAAAGAAACATTATTTTTGAGATAATTGGGATTCCCAAGACCAGTCGGCCCTACCAAGATGAAGTCGGCCTAGAAGAGGCTTATTCGACGACTTGAAGAGTGTATATATAGCATGAGAATTCGACTCATTTGTAGCACTTGAATTGGTTTGATTTGTAGTAAAACAAGAAGTTTTTTCAAGAGCGAAATTCAAGGAAAGAAGGACAAATCAAGAGCGAAGGAACAAGACATGAAAATCAAATCATCTCTGCTCACACGTGCAAGAAGTTAGGGTTTTTTTGGGCAAGTTGCAGGGACCAAAAGTTGTAGGCCAAATTGCAAACCTAAGTTGTAGTACCAAGACTTTGATTGCAACAGTTTGTGGAGACTCAAGAGTTTGACCTTAATTGACTTTAGTAGTCTTTGTCTTGTTGGAGGAGATCATTTGGAGGGCTGACTTGGGGCTTGAGGAGGTGTTGGACTTGGTCTTTGGGTCTTGGAGGTCTCATTTTGATCTGATTCTATAAGAAGAGGATTGTTTGGGTTTTCCCCAGTTCTGGTGTTTTGCCTTGGCGTGGAGCCTATATCTTGTGTTCTTTGTGTTTTGTGATGTTTATGTTTTGGTAATTGTTTGATGAAGAAGTAAAACAAAATAATAAAATGCCAACTAATATCACAAGTAATTATCAGGTAAGGAGAATCAACACTAATCTACAAATACCTTAATTTTCCAACAGCGTGAGTCCCATGTTGAGATGGGACAAGCAAAGACTGAGATTCGTGTTTGAGCATTTCTCTCATGAAGAGAACAAGGTATCTTTGGTTGGTACAACAAATGAAAATGTAGAGGGACCCCCATGAATGTGAAAAATGGCAGTAATATTGACCTTTGATCTGAGAGTAAAAGGGGCCCTTGAAATTGAAATGCATCTTCATCTTAAGCTCCTATAGGTGGCAAAATTGGCAAGTCCCATACACGGGATATGCTGATTAGACTCTACTAAGAGTTTGTGGGTGCTCATCTATAAATGACTCATGGGATTCTTGAGTGTATGCTTCCAGTGGCTTCGACACAATGTACTTCAAAGGCATTTTCTAAACAGCTTGGATTATTGTGCATCGATTCCTCTCAGATGGCCTAGTTTAGGTCCTATTGTAGATGACTAGAGGTGGCTTGAGGCATCTAATGAGTCCCTAAAGGGGCACAAAGGGTCTAGTGAGATGGCTGTTGATTGGAGGAGCTAAGATGCCTGCGAAACATGTGCACACATTTGGGGGTCAGCTCAAGGCATTAACTTTGCAAGAGCTGAGTACTAAGTAGGGGTATCTAATATCAAGCTCTCTTGGAGAACGAGTCCCCAAATGTTCAAACTCTATGTAGAAAAGAGACTAGACAAAAGGATGACTTCAAGGCAGAAAGGGTGGGCTTTGAACTTTGTTGAGCAATAGGTTGGGGTACTGTTCGCTGGCATTGGATGATGTGCCTAAGGAGGGTTTGGATTCTCTCAATCGTGGCCTAGTTGATTTGCAATAAACTTGGTCGCTAGATCTTTGAACCACGGGGAACCATGTGCTTGTTGGTCGTATCTAGGAGGTGCATATTGGATGAGATGTCCTAAAATTGATCTTGGAAGCATTGTTACTTGAGAAGGGCAAGGGAGCTATATCCCTTTTTGAGCCAAGGCTGGAGGGGTTCATGCATGCTGAAGCAAGGCCCCACAAATTTGACCCCCAAATAGGTATAGGCCATCATTGTCTCAATTCTTCTCTGCCCCCATAGCATTCTTTGACTTGTTGAAGGTCATATCTTGGTTTTACCTAGGTTGATTGTCAATTGCCAAAGGTCATAGAAGCTCTCCAGGGCATCAATCTGTCTCAGGGCTCTAACAGGAATTAACAAATGAATTTAGGTGTATTAGCATTTAAAAAATGGTCTAGAATTTGTGAATTCAATGCAAACTATACAAGGAATTGTCCACTGCAATCAAAGGCTACCCAATGGAACCAAAAAGGTCAGAGTAAACAAGTGTGAAATGTTTATCATTGAGGAACAGTGACTGAAAATAAAGGGCAAGATAAGCTGTGAGCTATCTGCTGTTAATTTTGTTGTAAATGGAATCATACTTCTCAATTCTTTTGTGATTTACTTGTTTTGAGTAGTTTACAAGATTTATTAGCTGGTAACTACATCAGTTGATTTTGAGGAAAGGGCCAGAGTATCATTTGTGCTTACCTTGAGCAATTTTTTCTAGATTATCACCAGCATTGTGTTTTGCTTCATGTCTGCCTTGGGAATTATTCTAGTGTGCCTTACTTCCATGTAATTTTTCACTTAGTTTTCAGTGTTCATGTACACTGTAGATAGGGTATTTTAATGCCTTAGGGTTGCTCCTGTTTCTTTAGTACTTATGGGTTAAGGTATGTCTAGGTTGAATATTCCGTAAGCTCCTTCAATGAGTCTACGACTGAATGTTGTTTTTAACTCATTTGACTGATTGGTTGTTTGCATTTGCCCCTTGGACAATTTGCTGTATTACAATTTAGACAGTCTTTTTCCCTCTTAAGTGTGAGGGATTCTCAGGGAATGAATGTGCTAATCACTTTCTTTTTAAGATGTGCAAGGATCAAACTTGCGTTGGAAGCACTGTGTTATAACTAGGGGCAGGCCCTCCCTCAACACTATCAGAGTGTTTGGGTTTTGTTGGCATTCATATACAGGGTAAGAAAGAAACATTGGTTGGGTCATCAGTTATAAACAGCTGAGCAATTCTAATCCATTGGTGTCAATGCATTGCTATGTAACTGAATATGTAAGGTGCGGGAATGGTATAAAACATGAGTAGCTGCACTGAAGACTGCTATGTGTCTAAGCAACATTGCTAACGGATTGCTATTATTACAAGGCCTTGAATATTGAAGTAAAAGCAATTTTGTATTATTTAAATTACATATGTTTACATAATATCTAAATAGGATATTTACAGTCATCTACAGGTTAAGAGAGTCACTGGTTGGATCATCCTTCACGATCAGCTGAGCAAGACTATTCCACTGGTGGCAATACAGTGCTAGGTGACTGAATGTGTAACATGTGGGAAAGGTGCAAACATGACTGGTTGAGCTTAAAACTGTTATGTGCTTAAACATCATTTGCTAAAGGATCACCATTACGAGGAATTATAGGGTTTTGAATCTTTAAGTGAAATCTATTTTGTATTATTTAATATTACATGTGTGTATATAGTATTTAAATAGAATATTTATATTTATAATTAATAATACACAGAAATGTGTTAAATGGATAACAATTTATATAAGTATACTTCAGTTTCTGTACAAAAGGCAACTCATACAAGACTTATAGCATATTATGGCATATGCGGACTAGGAATAGAAGATTGATAAGGAAAACTTATGCATAACTACTTGTGGAAGCAGTCTTCCCCAACTAGGGCCAAACTAGTGTGGCAAATGTGTAAAACAGAACCAATGTAGTTCACATCCCATCAGTCTTGGATCCATTTAAGCACACTTACGCATAATTGCTTGTGGAAACAGTGTTGCCAAACAGGAACCAAACTAGTGGCACTATTTGACTAAACCTACTTTGTACATTGTTTGTCTTTTTATATTTATCGAACATAAACCATCTATAATCGTTATCATAGTAATATATGGAGTTGTTTCTGGTTACTGTAACTTGCCTAGGACATTCCATTATAAATACCATACTGCATGTATTGTAGACTGCAAGTGCTCTAGAAAAGGTTATGACTATATAATTTTCACAGAATGGCAGCTTTTATTTTGTATTAAGTTGTGTTTTCTCCAATTGCAGTTCCTGGAGTTCCATTCCCTCTTCAAGAACACATTGCTCCAATTCCTCCCCCATCTGTGGCTCCATATCAAGGTAAACTTCCTTCCTTCAGATCATGGTGCTAGACGTGACTTTGAAACTTATTGTGTGAATGTATATTTCGATGGTTATTAATTAATCAAATTACGAGATCATATGTGAAATATTTTATTTTTTCGCAATAAGCTAGAATGTTACTGAAGTCTTGAAAAGATTCAAGTTTATAACATGAGTGGGAGTAGATGGTTGTAGCTATGTTTCTAGATTTATTGGAAATTCAGTGTTTTTGAGCAGTTCCATAGTGAAGGAAATGCCAGCTATTCGTTACATTGTATTTCCCAGGAACACGGTGCTATAGCACTGATCATTTTGATGATGTCCAACTGGTAAATGCATTTGGCATCATTGCTACATTTTATTGTATATTTGTTCATCATGTGGCTCCAGATGGAGCATGGATATGGTATCAATGTAATAGTCCATGGCATCCTTTAGATGTCCTCTCTGTGAAAGATTCCTCTTGGTGTTCTTTTTCCTCGTCCCAACTCTCCATGCTCCTTGTTGCTGAGTAATTCTGAGATTCAAGTATATCATTACTTTCAACTATCACTTTCTACAACCAACTTTTTGTTTCGATTAGTTGAATGACAAAGAGAACTTCCTTATCTAGAATTCAGATTTTTGAAGTCTTACGAACTTGCTTCCCAGGTAAGGCTAATGAATGCTGTCAACATGACTGTAACATGCAAAAATTTCCATTCACTATGATCATTAGATAACACGCTTTCTCAAGGTCAATGATATCACCGTCTTACAGAGTGTATTATGTTGGATCTAACGTATCTATGTGATGTATGTTCATATCCACAAATAGTTCAGTAAAATTATCAAGGCATTGCCTCGGAAATTAAGAAGGATTTTATGTAATAGCATTAAATGATATTCTCATTTACAATGTTTTAGTAAAGTACTATAATAATGCAAGTCTGCATTTCTTTAAGATAGATATAGTCTGTCCATTAATGCTGACTTTGAATCTGCAACAATAATATTTCCTTTTGGGTTTTACTTCCTCTTGTTGTCTCAATATATGCTTCTTGTTGCTAAGTAATTGATCAATACACACAGGCAAATACCTATATGAATGATAAAGTTAATGCTTTTTGACATGGTTATGATGCCTAAGAAGTACTAAAATTCTGATTTAGTATTGTTTAGTTTTGCAGAAGTTCCAAACAACGTCTCTAGTAGCTTCTCATTGGGGTGGATCTTTGGTATAATTGGAATTGTATTCCTTTTCATTCTTGTTGTTCTGGTGTTGTGGATTTTGAGGCATAAGTTGATATGTTGTCACCAGACTAAAGATGTCCATGCAAAGACTGGGGATGTCAAAGTCACAAAAGAACTTGAGATCCTTGGTAGAACATCCTATTGTCTGCCTTTGAGAGGTTCTCCTTGCTGGAAGGGCCAAGATAGTGATCCCAATGATTCCAGCAATCGGCAACTAACTCTCTCTACTGGTATGGAAACCATCTATCATCTAACTGCAATATAAAAAAATGCATCTGCTGTGTTTAGCCACATTTTCAAAGTTGTTACAATTTGGACTTTTCTTTCTTGGTAACTACGTCTTAATTTTAAATGGATCAACTTTATTAGGTATTTAGTTGCACGGATTATATTTCATAAAGACAATACATGCCTCTCAGTGTCATGGTTAATTTTAATCAAATAGATCTTTTGGAAGATTTGGAAGCATATGACCAACTTAATTTGTATCAATTTTTTCGCAAAGGTGATGAATGGTAGGGTAATTACATGGCAGTTGTTCCATAAGTCAACACAATCCTTGATTTTCTACAACAACATACCCTGGATGCCCCTCCAAATGACCTTTAATCCAATATGCCAGGTCTAATCCCCTGCCTATAGGTTCATCCAGGTATTAGTGAACTATTAATAAACGTTAATTAGAGTAGTAAAACACTCTTTAAGTAGCTGTGTTGTTAGTTGTCACGTTGAACACAGTGCACATGGTCTCTATAAATAGGTAAAAGATTATAGAAAACACCTCACACAAAGTCATGATCTACATCATAACATTGTTGCAAAACCATGGATTGGGTCATAACTCTATAACATACATGTTATGAGGATACAGTAAAATTGAGACATACCATTGTCAATGAGTGGTCATTAATCACTCTAAAACTACCCTTAATGGTTACCTCAATAGAATATGTATTTACTAATGGTGATATCATGTATTGCATAGTTTGGTGATGGATATTTGGAATATGTATTCAATAATTAATAATGGTTATATCATGTATAACATATTTTAGGACTTAAGTTATGAATAGGAATTTAGGCTAAACTTCTAGGAATCTGACGTTTCGGGACGTACCCATACCCGGAACTCCGAAACTCGACTATAATGTAATCATCTATGAGAGTTAATATAGACTTGGTTTTCCTTCTAAACTGTTATCTATAGGTCTTATTCCCTTTTTTCTTGCAAAATATTATGTTATTCACTTATTTATAAATTTATTTTTATATATAAACATATATGACGTTTCAGACTACGTTTTGGCCAGCATTTCCATTTTTGGGTGATGGCATTTCTAAAAGTACCCGTTTCGGGAACTCCGAAATGTTTTGGCGCTTCTCTTTAGGTTAATAAAATGGTGATATAATAAAGGAATTTAAAAGTTAATTAGTCACATGTTACTTTATAGTTGACTAAGAAATTTCATAACCTATGTATCTCTCAGGAGTCACTGGTATGTATTCACATTTATGCATATTGAATAATATTGAATCTCTCTCTCTTTCTAATGAATCAATCTGGTTTATTTAAAAAATATCCAAAATAAATAGGATTATATAAAAGGAATCCATATGGAAGAATGCTTGAGGAAACACTCATAGGGTTAAAAGGAGGACCAACATCATGATTGAGGGAGAAAGATCCGGTAAAGCATGTTGAGAATCATCTACAGGAGAATCATTTGTAAGAAGTAGGGGGAAGATCTTGGCAGACCATGTGTAGCAACTTCATCAAAGATAGCATCTTTATGTTAAATCACATTGTGAGTGGAAGGATCATAGAGGTGATATATCTTGGAAACTTTGCTATAGCCCACTGAAATGTGGTAGTGATTTTAGGTTTTAATTGTTTCCTTTTTCACTAGGAATACGGGCTCATGCACTTGATCCAGAAATTCTGAAATTTGAACCTGATGGTTTGTTTCCATACCATTTCTTATACGGAGTGATACTTCAACAAGTAGCTATTCAATAGAAAATTTCTTCTCCCCACAATTTAAGAGCTATCTGCTCCGAGTGAAGCAGGCATTGAGCAACTCTCTAATAGCTCTGTTCTCGTGTTTATCTACTCCATTCTGCTGTGGAGTGTAGGGAACAGTGCTCTGCCAAGAAACTCCATGAGAAATGAAAAATGTTTTCAAACCATTGCTAGTATATTCTCCTTTAGCATTAGTTTTATTACACTCAATCCTTTTCCTGCGTTGATTTTTCACTAGTGGTATGATATCTTTGAATTTCCCAAAGGCTTCATCCTTGGATTGAATGGTTTATATCCAAAGGATGTGGGAAAAACCATCAATGAAGGTGAGGAAGTACTTAGCTTCCTGTTAGCTGTTGAGAAATCTAGGACAGCTAGATTAGGGTGATTTCTTTTACTTTGATAACTGCTTGTGATGTTCTTTTACGTAACTTGATGTACTTGAAATTAGATTCTTTTTTCATTTGATTATTATTATGTTCTTATCATCAAACAGCTACCAAACTATGAAGATCAATGAGACAAGATGACACAAAATATAGTTTGCTAGCCAGGGCCAAAACCTCTCCTCTTGAGAGGAAATCCCACAAAATGTTTTCTCTTCTTATAGAATCTTCAAATGACGAATTCCAAGACCTAAGACCCAAGACAAATACCCCTCCAAGAGCAAGTCGACCTCTCCTTAGATAAATTTTCTTCTTATCAAAGTCAACCCATGTCAACCTGCTTCAGAACTGCTTCAACTTCAAAAATTCAGAACTGCAATTCCTTGACTACAATTTCAGCTTAACTGCAGAAACCCGAACTTTGCATGTGTGAGAAAAGATGGTGAAATATGTCTCTTTCTTGCTTCACTTGGAGAACTTATTCTTCCTTGATAATTCACCCTGCAAACTTGATCCTTTTGACACCTGATTTTGGCTCCTTTGATAACTGTAATTTTCTTTAGCAAATGATGCCCTAGACCCTTCGCACGTGTGGGAGAATGTGGCCCTAAAACAGTCCTTAAAATTTTGGTCTCTCTTCTTTTATGTTCTCCTCTTCTTCGTCGGCTATAAGACTTCTTTTTCCCTTGTAATGGAACTTGGATGGATGCTCTTCAAGTGTGGTCGAGTGCCTTGTATATAGGCTTCTTGGTGAGGTTCAAACAGCCCTAATGAGGCCAACTTTTCTCTTGTAGGTCGACTTGATCTTGGAGAGTCTTTAGACATGACTTTGACTCAATTAAATACTTTTGACTTGATACATGATGCCTAATAGGGTCTTTTACATATTGCAATTATTATTTTGACTTCTTTGACTCTTTGTAAAAGACCTAGAAGCACACAATGGGTGCTTGACTTATAAATAAATTAACCTAGAGCATGAAACCAATGCTAAAATAATAATAATAAATTTTCTTTCTCTTTTACATCAAAGACAAAAATCAAGATTACAGAAGACATCATGAAGATCAAACCTAGTTACATTTTTCAACATTACCTACCATTTTGTGGGTACTGAAGATGGGAATCCTTGAAGTGCCTCTTTGGGGAATAAATTGAACAATTGCAAGGCATGGTCTTGTCACTCATCTACCAAACTATGTTTTGGAGGCACTGTTACGCATTTGTGTGCATGTTTACCCCATTGGTGGACATGCTTGCTGCTGTCCTCATTGTTGGCTTGACGAATGAATCTTGAGTTGATAAGGAGCTGAAAATGTCAATTCAGATATGGCGATGGTAAATTTGTTCAGTGGTGGGCTCTAAGCTGAGAATATCTTGTATATCTAAGCATGAGAAAGTGTTTTATCTAAACCCAACAGTGTAAGTAAAAGTGGATGGTAGCACAGGAATCTTCTAAACCAGATTGCTGTTATACTAAAATTACAGTACAGGATCATCAGAATTGGATAGCAGGCTGAAAGGGATATGAACACAAGATAAAGCTAGACAGTTACCATTCAAATGTATGACAGTGAGTTCTGATGCCTCAAAGAAGATGAAGTTAATGCTGTATATGCTCTGCTATAATCACTGATTAATACAACCTGCTAGGTCTTCCCAAAAGTGATTGGTAGTGGGTGATCTCAGCCAAAGGAAAGGTGTATTTTCCATTCAAATGGAACCTTGCAGAATAGGATGCAATGCCATGGCATTTGAATTGCTCAGAAATGACCTCAGACGCAGCCTCTGAGGCAGATGCAATGCAACCTGTAATGGAGTGTGTGTACCCAGCAAACTCATACTTGGAGTGATGATGCAACGAACAAAGTTTGTATATCTCAACGGTATGCACTGATACCAATGTAATGAACAAAGTTCGTATACGCAGTGGATTAATCTTTAGAAGACTTCGAAGACAAAGACATCCATTGTAGGACAAGTGATTGCATATTGAATATTGTATAAAAGAATTGGTGCGATGATTACAATTAGGGTGAGGGCCTGCATATATACCTAGGTAGGTACCTCTTTACCAATAGTCATGTCCTTAGGGACATACCTCTTCGTTAACTAGTTACTGATTAATCAATCATTATTTATTATTATTATTGTTTACATTATTTGTATTATTATATATATATTATTCCTAACATTGCCTTCCTCTTCAAAAAGATTTTTACTGATGAAAGGGCTTGATATCTTTTCTCGTTTCGAATATCTTCTCGTTTCAATACTTTCATCTTCGTTGATACAAGATGATATGATTCTCTGAGTGATAAACAAAATTGTCAGACCGAGAATGGATCTAACCATCCTAGATTAATCTTCTGTGGAATCTTCTGATCACTAGAAATTTGTAATGAATGGTTATCATAGGACTATATTCTGCAAACTTCAGTAATCCTTGGAACATAAGTTTGTTGTTTATGTTCTGGGTGATACTGGTACGTAGATTGATTGAAAAGTCTGCTCTTATGATTCAAATGCTGATAAGGAGTTCTTTTTATTTGACCTTCTTTAACATGTGGGTGGTAATTTCCATTTTGTAATGAGTTGTTATCATAGGACTAGATTTTGCAAACTTCAGTATTCCTTGGAACATAAGTTGTTGTTTATGTTTTGGGTGATACTGGTAGATAGATTGATTAAAAAGTCTACTCTTATGATTTATGTTGATAAGGAGTTCTTCTTATTTGATTGTTTTTCTGCTGCGGTGGACGCAACAAGCCTGCCATTGTGCAACCTGCTATTCGACCATCCTCCCTATGTCACTAGTCGCATGCCTTGCTGCCGCCGTTCTAAACTCTTGTAGCCGTCATAGCTGCTGTCTCTCTCTTACACAAGTCAACCATCCCGACATCGACCACGAGTCCACTGCTGTGGATGTTGTTGCCTATTACAAATCCAAAGATTCTCTGCTATATAGAATTGTCTTTTCCTTAACCACATCACTGAAGTGGTAGTCCACATTGTCTTTTTGTTCGTTGTTATTGTTAATAGCAGGGGACAAACCGATACTGTGTGACTTTTCCAGACGTTTTGGAGTACTGATCTTTTGCGGCACTAGAACATCGTATTAGTTAACCAAGTATTGAAAAGTCATGGAAGTGATGCTATAACAGTGTGTTCAATCGACTTTATCATGAGGTTGAGACGTTACCAGATACCAACCTAATTACTTACATCCTGCCTAGGTATATAAGCAGGCCCGCACCCTCATTGCAATCATCGCATCAATTCTTTTATATAATATTCAATATACAATTACCTATCGTACAATGGATGTCTTTGTCTTTGAAGTCTTCTGAGGATTGCTCCGCTGTATATACGAACTTTGTTCTTTACATTGGTATCATAACATACCGTTGAAGTATACGAACTTTGTTCGTTGTAGATGAGCATTGATGTGGAGGCCTGGGAAAGAAGTCAAAGGTAGCGAATCTTTAGTCCAACAGACCAAGGTTTAAAGATGCAAATCTGTGGTTATATATGTTGAAAATTATAACCAGGTTCGGTCTTCGTAAAGACCTAATTGTAATCATGACATTGTATATTCTTTATAACGAAAGAAAAGGAAATAAAGAGAAATTATATTTTATTTTGGAGTACGGGTTTCATACTCAAGTTTGAGTCAAAAGCATGTTCTTCGTGCTTTTAGGTTTTCTAGGTCCTTCTAGGATAAAGAATAATATCGATCATGTGTCCTAGTCCCATTTGGACTCATTGTAATAAAGAAAAATATTTATTTTGTCAAGAAAAAACCACTTATAAGCCCAAGACCAAGTTAGCCCAAGCAACAGATAAAGTTGGCCTTGTGGAGGGAATTCGACCCTCAAGAAAGGCTATAAAAGGAGAGGAGCTTGAGCCATTTAGTACACAAAACAAGCACAAGTTCGATCTGCAATAGTGAAGGAGAAGAAGAGTAGTTAGGGGGACAAAGAAGAAGAGTACAAATCGAAGTTGTAAGATTATCTTTTCTTGTCTTGCTATTAGGGTTTGTGAAGTTGCCAGTTGTAGGAGGTCGAAGTTGCAAGGGCCGATGTTGCAGTAGCGAAGTTACAATATCAAGGTTCTGGAAGTTGCCTTGAGGAATATCATGCTGGGGTTTGACTTTGTGCTTGGTAGGGTTGCTGGCTTTGGTCTTTGGGTCTTCGAAGTCTCTTTGTAAGTGGATTCTAAAGAATAAGAGAAGCATTTTTTGGGTTTTCCCCTTGGAGGGATTTTGCCCTAGTTTGGAGCCTATACCTTGTGTACTTTGTCTTGTTGTGATCTTCATTGTTTGGTAATTCAAAATTGCTAGATGAACAAGATCTAATAAAGTAATAAAATGCCAACACATGTCACAAGTAATTATCAAGGTAAGGAAAATCATCTATAATACTTAATCTCTTGATTAGATTTTAAACTCTTGTGGTTTTCTTTTGTAGAGAGAGGGTTCGGATTCACATGGCATTGTGGTAAATTTGAACCCTTTCTTTACAAGTCTCTTGATTTTCCAACATGGTTTCAAAGCTATGGTGCAAGAAGGAGACTGAAGATCATATCTAAGTTGGCACTATGGCAAGGGCTATAAGGAAGGGTTTCAAGTTTCTTGGAAATCTCGCTACATCTATCAAGGATTGGCTATTGAAGATCATCTCCAAGCTCACAAAGAAATTAGTAGAAGGAAGTTTGTCCTCCGCTTTATTCGACACTTTCAAGGATGAGAATGTATGGGTTATTGACAATGGTGCATCCAGACATATGACGAGAGAATGTAGTCAACTTCAAACTCTATCTAAAGGAAATTCCTCTCATTCAATCAAACTTGGAGATAAGATAAGATAATTTTATTAATGTCCAACAAATGACCATAATAGGTCAACGGCACTGTCGGTTACAATGAGTACATCATGCCAAGCCGATGGACCAAATGGTCTCCTTTAACATTTCTTTTAAAAACCAAAAAACACATGTAAATGTAAATGTAGAAGGTAGAAGCTCTCGGCTTTGAAACAAAGGACTGTGATGAAACAGATAAGGAGAAGAAGAAGAAGGAAAAAGGGGGGGAAGGAGTGTCCTGTCCAGTTCCTACTCCTAACATCCGAGGTCGAGAGAAGAAAGCTGAGAGAAGCTTGTCAAGGTCTGCTGTCCTTTGGGCATACTGGTCTGTCGTTGCTGTCCCTTGGAGGTTCTAGGGCGCCTCCCAGGGGTGGATTCAATCCTAGAGTGCTGGTGCAGTTTGGTGGGTCGGCCCCCTCGAGACCTCATTGATCTGGTCTCAGTGTCTGTGGGTCGGTCAATGGTTCTTTTGGTGCCCCGCGCTGATGTTAGCGCCCTAAAGAAGTCCGTGATCTTTTGCGTGGTGTTTGATCTGGTGGGGGGCTGAAGAAAACAGGCCCGAAATCTAAAGGCCTCTTGGAGATAAAGTGCAAGGCATCTTAGATCAACATATCTGAGGAAGCTGGTCAATGTCTGAGAAGACTTGAAGAGACAATGGAAACGACCTTGAATCTCGTAGTAAGCAATGCATCCAAAGATGAAGTGTGTCTTTGTCTCTATCTCCTGTAAGTGACAGAGCTGGCAAATCCTATTTTCCCTATCGATGTGGTGATCTGTCTCCACTCGGAGTCTGTGAGACCCAACTCTGAGCTGCTCAAGGGGGATTCTAAGGGCAAGAAGAGCTATCTAGTGAAAGGGATTGGATCTACTTCGTTGGAGCTCGATTCTGGTGGAAGCATTCGCCTCAACAATATTTTATATGTTCCAGGTTTGAAGAAAGACTTACTTTCTATTTCTTGTCTAGAGGACAAGGGTGATAGAGTTGCTTTTGTTTATGGCAAGGTTTTGGTTTGGGGTAAGGGCTCTAGTATTGATGATGCTAGGATGATTGAGATTCGTGAAGGGGCATTATATAGACTGTTTACACCTCTATTTCATGCCCTAGTCCACTTGGATATGAATCCTTCCAAACTGTGGTATAGAAGGTATGGACACCTTCATTATAATATTTTGCCATCTCTAAGTCAAATGGTCAATGACATCCCAAATTGAGGGAAGAACATGAAGGGACCTGTAAGGCACATGCTCTAGGCAAGAACATGAAGAAGCCATTTGCAAGAAGTGATACCTGATCTAAAGAAGTTTGAGATCTCATACATTCATATGTATGTGGACCTATGGCAGTTAAGTTTCTTGGTGCGCATCAATATTATGTAACCTTCATGGATGATTTCTTAAGGAAGACTTGGTTAGACCTTCTCAAGAACAAGGATGAGGAATTCAAAAAGTTTCAGGAGTTTAAGAATGAAGTGGGGAACCTAACCGAGAGAAAGATCAAGACTCTGAGGTCAGACAATGGTGGAGAATACACCTCCAAAGAACTTATAGCTTTCTGCAAGGAAGCAGGGATCAAGAGGGAGCTTAGCGTGGCTTAAAGGAAGAATATAACTATTGAAGAATGTGTCAGGGCCATGTTACATGATCAAGATCTCCCTCAATTCCTATGGGGAGAGGCATGTATGCCAACTGCTTACTTACAGAACCGAAGTCCTTGCAGGATTCTAAACAATGTGACTCCGAAAGAAGCATTTACAGGGAAGAAGCCTAGTGTGGATGATCTTTGAATATTTGGGTGTCTTGTGTATATTCTTATACTCGAGGACAAGATCCTGCAAGTCTAAAGGGAATCTTTGTTGGGTATAGTGCTTCATCAAGAGCATATAGAATCTATATTAAGGAGGATCGTCAAGTTGAAGTAAACAGGGATGTCATCTTTGATGAAATTATAGATTATAAGAAATCAAAGGATGTTTTGATTGACTCTGATGAAGAAGAGATGCCTATCTTTGAGGATATCTCAAGGAACAATGATGGTCAAGATCAGACATCTACTCAAGAAGATGTTGAAGGTCCTAGTGAGCCTATACAACAAGTATTTATTCTAGAAAATTGAAAGAGGCCTACTTGGTTGAGAACTACTCTACAAGAAGTAGAAGGACATATGACATCGGGGACCTTCAGGTAAAGTAAAAGACCAAAGAGCTATTTTGGGTATGCTGCATCTATGACAAAGCTTATTGATGCAGAACCCTCCTCCTATGAAGATGTAGCTAAACATCAAGAGTGGAGGAATGCAATGTAGGAAGAATACCAGTCCATAATGAAGAACGATGTTTGGGAAATTGTCCCTAGGCCAAGTGACAAGTCTATAGTCACTTCAAAGTTGATTTACAAGATAAAGCACACTGTAGATGGGAGCATTGATAAATACAAAGCAAGGTTTGTAGCATTGGGCTTCTCATAGAAAGAAGGGATAAACCTTTGCTCCTACAGCTACATATACAACAATAAGATCACTTGTTTCATTGATTGCTACTATGGGATGGAACATCCATCAAATCGATGTCAAGATAGCTTTCCTGAATGGGACCATTGATGAGGGGGTTTACATTGAGAAACCTCTAGGATTTGAAATAAATCAGAGGGAGACTCATGTCTGTAGATTGAAGAAAGCTCTATCTGGCTTAAAGCAAGCACTTAGAGCCTGGTATGCAAGAATGGGTGCATACCTCTTGAGACTTGGTTTTACCAAGAGTTCTGAAGATCCTAACCTTATAAATCAAGGTGGTCCAAGGTGGACTAGTCATCATACTCTTGTATGTGGATGATTTGCTAGTCAAAAGTGTAGAGCATCGGATTCAGGAATGCAAGAAGCAATTAGCAATCGAGTTTGATATGAAGGATCTTGGGATTATGCATTATTACTTGAGACTAGTAGTTTGGCAAAAGTTAGGTGAGATATACCTTGGTCAAGGTAAATATGTGATCAAGATACTTCAAAAGTTCGGCATGATGGATAGCAATCCTATGATGACTCCTATGATTACTAATCTAAAGAAGTTGAGGAGTTTAGAATCTAGTCCAGTGGATCCTACTTGCTACAGATAGTTGATTGGGACCTTGGTGTATCTGGTAAATACGAGACCAAATGTTTATTTTGCAGTGAATGTCCTCAGTCAGTTTCAGATGGAACCAAAACATGATCATTGGATTGCAGTCAAGCATAACCTAAGATACTTGTGTGGAACCATACATTACAACCTTTGATATACTGGTGATGAGATCCAACTCATTGGATATACAAATTTAGATTGGGGTGGCAGTGAGATAGATGGAAGAAGCAGAACCAGTGGATGCTTCAGCCTAGGGTCTTCCATAATCTCGTGGATGAGTATAAAGCAAGATACAATTGTTTTGAGTAGTGTTGAAGTTGACTATGTTGATGCAAGCGAAGTCTATCGGGAAGTAGTTTGGCTCATAAAGTTATTATCAATTTGTTTGAAGGACTACTTAGCCCTACACCAATATATTGTGATAATGAAAGTTGCATAAGATCAACAAAGTATCTAATGTTTCATTCTAGGACGAAGCATATAAACAACAAGTAGCTCTATGTCAGAAGCCTGGTACGAGATGGGCTTGTGGAGTTGCACTATCTACCTATAGATGAACAAGTAGTAGATATTTTTACTAAAGTGCTACCAAACAAGAAGCTTGAGTACTTGAGGGGTAAGATTGGTTTGGTGGATATCTCTTCCCTAATTGAGAGGGAGTGATATTGGATAGTTTTTGTCTTTATGGGTTAGGCACTAGACTAGGACTAGCAGTTGTAAGTCTTTGTGAAGGCCATAAAGAAAGAATGGAGTATGAAGGATTGGATAAGCATCTAAAGGTTGGAACTGCTTATGGATTAGAGAATCTAGGAAAAAGAAGTTGTTGACTGATACTCTTTGGGGATGAGGTAGGGCATCCAAGATAAGAGTAGTTGAAGAGGATTGATATTTTTTGAGTATTCAGTATTAGAAATCCAAGATAAGAATAGTCCTAAAGGGACATACCCGGTGAACATTCAGATGGGGTATGGGCCTTAGAGGAAGCATGACAACTCATGTAAAGCCTCCTAGCATAGTGCTGTCGAATAAGGATGATCTTGTCTAGTTAAGGCCTTCAAGGAAAGTGCTAGTTGTGATAAAGATGCTTGACAAAGATGGCTTATCAATCCGACACTTATGAGAATGCTTCAAGATTGAGATAACTTGTACCATATGAATACCTTCCTAGTTAAGAGGGAGTGTTGAAAATTGTAACTAGGTTTGGTCTTCATAAAGACCTAATTATAATCATGAAATTGTATATTCTTTATAAAGAAAGGATGTTCTTCATGCTTTTAGGTGTTCTACGATAAAGAATAATATTGGTCGTGTGTCATAGTCCCATTTGGACTCATTGTAATAAAGAAAAATATTTATTTTCTCAAGAAAAAGCCACTTATAAGCCCAAGACCAAGTTGGCCCAAGGAGTAGATCAAGTCGGCTTTATGGAGGGAATTCGACCCTCAAAGAAGGCTATAAAAGGAGAGGAGCTCAAGCCATTTAGTACACAAAATAATCACAAGTTCGATCTGCAATAAGAAAGGAGAAAAAGAGTAGCTAGGAGGACAAAGAAGCAAAGCATAAATTGAAGTTTGAATATTATCTTTTCTTGTCTTGCTATTAGGGTTTGTGAACTTGCCAGTGGCAGGGCGAAAAATTTGTGAAGCAGTTGCAGGGACCAAAGTTGTGGTAGCGAAGTTGCAGTTTTGAAGTTCTGGAAGCTGCCTTGAGGAAGATCTTGCTAGGGGTTGACTTTGTGCTTGGTGGGGTTGCTGGTTTTGTTCTTTGGGTCTTGGAAGTCTTGTTGTAAGTGGATTCTAAAGAAGAAGAGAAGCATTTTCTGGGTTTTCCCCTTGGAGGAGTTTTGCCCTGGTTTGGAGTGTATATCTTGTGTACTTTGTCTTGTGATCTTCATTGTTTTGGTAATTGCTTGAGGAAAAAGATCTAATAAAGTAATAAAAGGCCAACACATATCACATGTAATTATCAAGCTAAGGAAAATCATCTACAATACTGAAGGCTCCTGATTTTCCAACAATATACATACATCCATACATACATAAATACTTGGTTTAGAAATAAGGCCAACTTGTACATGACTTTAAAATGAAATATGACTTGGATGCTTAGGCTGACCTCACAAATAAATTAAGAGGGCCTAATCATGAATATCTCGGACTTGTATATGTGGCATGGAGCTGACATTTTGTAATGACGCACTTATAGTGAAGTAATATTTATGAAATTAAATAAAATTAATAAAATTAATAAAATTAAATAAAATTAAATAAATAAATTAAAATAATAAATAATTTTATTTCAAATTAAGATATGCAGATAAAATCAAATCAGATTTGGTTTATAAAAATCGACACGTATCATAATTGAGACATGGTGATGGAGGATGTCGGTAATGGAAATTTATAATAAGGGACGATTGGAGGTAAAGGGAGGGAAAAAGGAGGAGAAAAACTTAGACACAGAGTTTGTTTATGATCATGAAGAGTTGGGCCTTACTTGTTTTGAGGTTTTTGGGCACGGGGGAAATAGTCTGTTTCGATTGAGAAGTTTACTGGACTGAGTAGCAAGGTTCTGCTTAGTTTGGCTGGGTGGTTTTGGTCTTTTGGTAACAGAAGCAGGAGCAGTTGAGGCTTCATCGACCGTAAGATTACAGGTAAGTACTTTCATTGGTTTTGTCAATTAAATTTATAAAATTTAGGAAATTTTTATTACAGGATCATGATGTGTAATTTCAGAAGTCTCTTATGTCTTGGCATTTATTATTTCTTATTTTGTTCATAAGGAATAGTTGTTAAAATAATTCACAGTTCTTACACATTTTAGGTCTAATATAAATCAGAAAGGTACCCTTTTAGATGGCCTCTTTGGGGAATAAATTGAACAATTGCAAGGCAGGTCTTGTCACTCATATAACAAACTATGTTTTGCAGGCACAATTATGCATTTGTGTGCATGTTGTAATGTCCCCATTTTCAATTTCCTCTATAATATAGCTAGGATGGATTTCCATGGTATATGATTGGTAGGTCATAGGAGTAGGATTATGTCATCAAAGGTCCCAAATGGGTTTTGAAGAGTTTTATGGAGTTTGACGACATTCGCTTGGCATATTCCACCAGCAGGGTCACTTAACTTACTTTTGGTTCCATTGCATTCCATTAATTCTCTTAAAACATGGTTATTATTGAGCCTAAATTAGTTACGCCTAAGGTGGCATTCCAAGAGGAATATTTGATGGAACACCTTAGTGTAATAGTTCGTTGGTACCAGAATGAGAAGGTCTACAGGATGGGACGATGAGAAGTGACTTCTAGCGTCCAGAGAAAGTATGGTGGGCGATTTACCATTTTCCCGAAATAAAAGTGACTTTCAATGTTGATAATATCGACGATATTTCGTGAAATATCACAAATATCATGCAATTTTCAAGAAAATGATATATTGGCAAGTAAATATTGCGAAATTTACAAAATATTAGCGAAATCTCGTGTGTGACGGTAAATATCACCAAGCGTGCAGGGCCACAACTACTAAAGCGATTTTTTTGGTTTTATTTGGTCATTTTGCTTTGTTGGTCTTGGAGAAGGAAGGGGAAGAGCTCTGTGGTGGTTTTCAAGGAGGGATTGAGGATCAAACATCCATTATCATCACCAACCAATTTTTTTTTGTAGATCAAAGATTCAAGATTAGTGAGACAAACTCCATTCATTCCATTAAGATGTATGTTCTTTAAAATCCCTATGTTAATGATTTTTTCATAGATTTATGCTTATGCTTGCTTGCCTCTTTATATACCAACATTTTGCTTCTTTGTTTTTTTGTCATTTGCTGTGCTTTTCATGCCCATTAACCATTGCAAGGGTTTTCTCCATATTTGGGAAACAAGCTTCATTTTTTTTCTCAAACTTTCTTATGCACCCTCTTATTGGCATTTTTCATTGCAAATAATGTAGTGATTTTTTTTTAATTTTTTTTTTTTTTAAATGAGGCGACTGCTATTTTTTGTGTGTGGAGGTTTAATGCCAAATTTTTGTCTTTTTGGTGCCCTAGGTTTGATTTTTGACGCTGTCCATTAATCCACTACAAATATGCCAAAGCACTTGGACCCATTTTGGTAGAATGGGGAACTTGATGGTGGTACAAATCAGGCATGTCTCAAATGCAAATTGTGTGGGGACAAGATGACGGGAGGGGTTACGCGATTGGAATAACATCTTGGCTGGACTCCCTGGACATGATGATGGGCTTTGTAAGAATTCTAGCATCGAGCTTCTAAGAGCTGCACTTAAAGCAATTGATGAAAACGACAAAAAGAAAGAAGAGGCAACTATAAATAAGGCTGAATGTGCAAGAAAATCTTCAAGGATATCTGCTTCTGAGATTGAGCTTGAGGGTAGTGGAAGGTGCTCCACATCGTAACCTGCTGATGTTATTGAGAGTGGGAGGTCATCATTTTTTGTTCCACGAACCGAACGTGCAACATAACCTTCCATAAAGTCAGTGGTTAAAAAAAGGAGAAGCAAGAAGCAAACAAAGTTAATGGGGAGGTGTCTTTTCTGGAGTGACTTATCTCTCAACATCACCAAAAAAGATCCATTTTGGTAGCCAATGTGTGATGCTATTGCTATTGTGGGCGCAGAGTACAAAAGTGCTACATATGAGGAATTGTGGGGGCGAATCCTTCAAGCAGAAAAGCAGGACATCAACTTTAGATTGGCGGAGTTGAAGTAGACATGGTAAGTGTTTGGATGCATGGTGATGTTTGATGGCTAGACAGATAGGAAGGGTAGGACCCTTTTACATTTCTTGGTACATTGTCTTGAAGGTACCCTTTTTATTAAATTAGTGGATGCATCAACACATATAAAAGATGCAACATTGATATGTGAGTTGTTAGCTGGGTTCATTCGAGAGATTGGTGTGTAGAATATGGTGGAAGTCATAACAGATAATGCAACTAATTATGTGACTGTTGGCAGGATGCTTATGGACAGGCACTGCACATTGTTCTAGACTCCATGTGCAACACATAGAGAGGTGATTGATATGGCTAGGAGCATCCCCAAGTTTATATATCAACATGCTTTTGTTCTTACCCTCATGAGGAGATAGTAGATAAACCAGAAACATGGAGTTGCAACATCCTGCAATCACATGTTTTGCCACCAACTTTATTACTCTTTAGTCTTTGCTTCGAAGCCAATTTGAGTTGAAGCAAATGTTTGTTTTTGATGAGTGGAGTGATTATAGATACAACAGGAGACAAAATGGGAGAGCCATTGCAAAAATGGTGTACACGGACACATTTTGGCAAGGAGTAGAAGAAGTGTGCTCAATTAATGAGCACATAGTAAAGGTTTTGAGATTGGTAGATGGGGATAAGCCTGCAATGGCTTATTCGTATGAGGCCATGGATAGGGCCAAGGAGATCATTCGTGCTTATTATGCAGACAAGGGTTTTGCTGGGTTTAATAGACAAATGATGCTATGGGATGTGATTGATAGTTGGTGGACAGGGATGCTTCATCGACACATTCATGTAGTATCACTTTTCCGCAACCTCACATTTTAATACAAATGCAGCTTTGATTTTGATGGTGAGGTGATGGAAGGGCTCCATACATGTATTCTTGTATTCATAAGATGATACTTGATCCTGAGCTTCGCAACAAAATCAATCGCGAGATACAAATTTCTCATGTATTGGCCTATTTGGCTTTGATGATGCTACTCGTGAAAGGACCCTCTTCATGGCACATAAGTGACAAATCATGACTGATTAGAATTTTCAATTTACTAATTTATAGTTCTAGATTTTTTAAATTCAATTATGCTTTATTTGAAAGTTTAATTATGTTTTAAGTTTTTAACTTTAAAGTTTTCTTTATTTTGTTGTAGATGTTTGGAGGTGAAGCTATGGTGCAAGGGCACCAAAATTGTGGAAATTGGCCATTAGAATCTCGAGTCAGACCTGTAGCCCTTTAGGGTGCGAGCACAATTGGAGTCTATTTGAGAAAATTGAAAATACACTCAAGGAAGCGCAACATTTTATAACTTTGAGCTTCAACCTTTAATTGAGCGATTACATTATTGTAATTTACTATTTTATGACCCGTAAGTGTCAAGACTCATTAATTTTTTTATGACACTCTTACATGTTGGAGTTCTCACGCCTCAATGACTTGGTGTATGTACATTATAATCTTTGTCTACGAGTGAAGCAAATAGAGAAAGCATTGGATGTGAATGCCATTTTCTTAGACAACATTGATGTATTGTCTAAGTGGAGTGTGGAGTCTGAGGTTCCCATCATGGAGGAGTCACCTGCATGGTTAGAGAAGGAACCATTAATACAAGGGTAGTAAGAGGAGGAGGACTTAGGGTAGGTGCAACAGGAGGAGGAGGAGCAACAGGAGGAGGAGCAACAGGAGGAGGAGACTGTGGGAGCGTTAGCGATAACACCATCTACTACAGATATAGGAGAGCACAACTCCACACCTAGTAGTCATCATTTAACATTAGGTGTAGGGCTAGGGCCTTTTACTACTAGGGATGTTAGAAAATCAGAAAGGCAGAAAGATTTTCTTATCTTGATAATTACTTGTGATTATCGTTATCTTCTTTTATAATTACCACGTTTCCCAACAGGCCACATGTTTGCACCCGACACTTGGTAGTTGATCGCAGGCCCAGAGGAGGATTTGTCTCCCATGAAGAGACATGGGAGGGCATGTGTCATCTTCCAAACCTCATTGATGGAGCAACGACATGATATTGAGCCATTTGGAAATCCATGATATCATTGCTTATGATGTTTTGCTTGGAAATCAAGGGGCCACCCCTTTGATCATCATTCATGGAGCCCTCTTCTTCATCATGGCAATTTGTGGACTCATTCTAGTCTTCCAACAACCTCCTTGCACATTATTTTACCATTTCGGCTAGCTTTGGATGGCTTATCTTTCATTTATGAACTAATTGGTGGGCTTGTCACCAAAAGACATGTTATTTGTACATTAAATTATTTTTAAGGGCTTGTTGACCATGTACATGTCAACAGTTCCAAGAGACAAAGTACAGAGGTGTGGACACAAATTTTTAGTCAATGTCATCATTGTAATCCCAAATTTTGCCTTTGTATTGTAAAATGATTGTAGTATGACTATTAAGTTATGTAACAACGCCTAGGTAAACCTATGATTTTTATTAGAGTATTTCACTCTAGGGAGCTTTTTAACCTCCCCAAATTATCTGTGTTTAGAAACACGGATAATTGGTAGAGTTTTTCTCCTTGATATACCCCAAAGCTAGGGTAAAATTCATTGATGAAGTCTTAGGTGAGTCCTAGTGTTTATTGAGTCTATATATTTTTCATACTAGATCACGTGTCTTGTCGCAAAATTTGGTTGAGTCTCAAGTGTTCTATGTCTATGTGTATTTCCCCTTCTAAGGGTTGAATTATTATTTTGATGTAAAAGTGTTTTTATAAATATTTTTGGTGAATGGTTTCTCATAATTAGAACACCATTACCAAAATATTTTTAAATACACTTAGAGGGTGGAAAACTAATTAATCCCCTCTTGAATCATTTAATTTTAATTTATGGCAGAAATAATAACCAAATTAGCCAGAAATTATACAAAAAAAAAGGGAAAATGAATTACCCTCCAAGTGGAGAATTCATCAAGAAATATGAGGCTATTTTCAAAGGAAAATAATTCAAGTTAAAAATTAAATGCCTCATTTCCAAGGCAAAAGGACCCAATCCAGAAATTCGTTGGACCTAGAAGATTATTTTCTCTAGCGAATCGATTCTTTTGTGCCAAGTAGATGATTATTTTGACAAAGTAACGAAATTCTATTTTTTGGAAGTCGTCCATGGTCCAAAGGTCAAAGTTTGACCCTCCAGCACAGTGAACAAGGAATGCTGATTTTTTTGGCGATTTATGCCAGTTAATCAAGGGATCGAATTTTTGCTTGCAGGATCAAGCCATGGATTGATGCAACTAGCCGTTATTTCCACTTAGAGGTGTTATTCCCTCTCATTTTTCTATATAAGGAAGCTGTCAAGCACCTCATGGTAACTTAAACTTGGTTGAAATTTTTTGTACTGTGCTAAGGTCCACTGAAATTTTTGCATTAATTAAAATTCTTTAGGGTTTCAATTTAAGGTGTCTCTCGCTTAGTGATTGATGGTATGTGCTAGATGGGTTTAATGCTCTAATTTTATGCTTTAACTGAAGATTATTGTTTCATAGCCAGTGGTTGCACTATCTATTATCATAAGTATCTTGATTTAGGTTTTGGGATAGAGTAAACACATTGAAGCTGGTGGATCTAGCAGGTATCTCTAGACCATTGTTCCATTTGTGTGAATCAAACCCTATGAAGCTAATGATCTATTTTTCAAATGTGTAGAGATCTCTCAGGTGATTCAACCCTTGGGAAAGCACAAGTTGATGGACTTTGAGGTGACCACACCTTGCTTGGGCTTTGAGCTTATCTAAAGATTTATTTTGCAGGGTTTGGATTGGTACATCAAAATACAAATTATTTCCATCACTTTTCATTTGGGCTTAAAGGATTTATTTGCTAAATGAAGCTTATTTTCAATTCTGAAAAGTGTAAATAATTAGTAGAATATTCTGTAAATTATTCTAACCCTTGTATATTATTTTTCTCACTTGTAAATAATATTTTTGGGGTTTTAATTTAGAATTATCTAGATCTTGTGTCCTGGGCTCTATTTATTTAGCTTGCAAGTGCCAAAGGATCAAATTTTCAAAGAACAACCCAAGTGTGAAGATCCTGGACCTCACCTAGCCTAAACGACTAGGGTTTGAGGGGATTTTTGACCTTAGAAGGAGCCGTCCAGCTTGAAGTAAGAAGTCGTTCAGCCACAGAGGGTTGATTGATGTTCTAGAAGCCCAAAGCTTCAAGACCCAAGTGCTAGAAAGCCAACATCCAACCTCTTTGAGAAAGTTACTAGCCCTAGTGGCCCTATTTACTATTGCAGATGGGGTTTTCTTGGGTAATTATTTTTTGAAGTGGTTTTGCAAGTAGTTTTTCCAAGTCATAATCATTTTTTGGGCACCCTCTCAACATTTTAAGGCTTGTTTGGCCTAGCTGCAAGGGTTTGAGGGCTAAAAGCCCTAGCCGCAACCCCACTTTGCTCGCCACAAGAAAGCCGCAAGCCTACTTAGGCCTTGGAGACTTAGCCACAACCCTAGAAGGGCCTAAATTCACCTTTGCAAGTGATTTGAAGGGCTAATAATTTGTTTTTCAGGCTTAGAGAAATTTTTTGCCAAGGGTTTGAAGGGTTTATCATTGTATTCTTGTCAAGTTGTGGACTAATCTTGGTTTTGCAGTCTTATTATCCATTGAAGAAGGGTTTCACGGGATCAAATATCACTTATTTAATCATCCAACCCCTTGGAGGCCTATCCGCTAGCATAAGGAGGGCTAAAAGCCCTAGTCGTGAGGCCTAAAGTCTCTTTCCTACTAGGCCGCAAGCCTCATTAAGCCTCCTAAGCCTAGCCAAAGCCTTTGGAGGGCTAGATCCATCATTCATATTTGATTTAAGGCTGATGCATTGGTGTTGCAGGTTTTCTTTGAAGTGTTACAAGGTCATGACGTCAAAATTTCAAGACCTAGTCTTGTTAGGTAGTGTTGTACAAGTCTGATCCATTATTTGCATGTGTTTGGGCCAACATTTTGTGGTTGTAGTGGTCAAAGAAGTTTGCTCATTGTGTTTCAAACTAATCTCTTGTGAGTGCAGGCATTGAAGGAGTGATTTCTCTCTTGCGTGTCCCCAAAATTGGTCACTCAGGGTTTACATCTCGTAAACCCCATCTCTCTCCTTTCACTGTTGGAAATTTATATAAGATCTGAAGTATTAACCACAATGGCATAAGTGACCGAAGTGGTGTGGCATATAATCATTAAGACCCTAAAAAGTGATTCACTAAAGAACGTAGGAGTAAATTGATCATTGTTTTACCTTGTTTGCAATTAAAATATTGGATGAATATCATTGTAAACGAGGTCTGATCAGATTTGAAATAATTGCTTAGGACCTAACTCTAATAAGTTTTATAAGCCTAAAGGTCATTCCATAATTGTCTAAAGCATTTCCATTGAAATAGTGATTATTTTCGAGTGGATTTTGGGAGTGCTATCGTGTGATTTGTGGATTGATCTATAATAAGAAGAGCTCTTGAAATATCCTAAATTACATTGGTGTTTGGACGATAGCCTTCCATTGCATCTCTTATATTTTTCTTGCATCATCCAACACTGCATTGGCATTGAAGGATCTCTCTCATTTCAAATTATCAAAGTGCTAGTTGCATTCGGCATATCGCATCTTTGCAATATCATTGCACTTTGCATGGTATATCTTGGCATTCTCAGCATCTCATTTGTGTAGTTCCATTAGTGTTATTAGAAATCACTGTTAGCAATCTCTTATTGAGCTTGTCAATTTTGTGTTTGAGATAATCTAATATGCTTCACTGACTTATGATCTAAGTGATAAGTGCTATAAGATTTTTCTTGTGCCTAATTGTTAAATCACTTCATCATAAGAAGGCTTGTTACCACTCAAACTAGCAGGGGACCTAAAGGGGATCCCTAAAGGGCAAATGCTAGGCCAAGGGCAACAAATGGAGACTTAGCCCACTGTCACCTCAGCTAAGGCTTCCTACTATTTACGAACTTTCATAGATGGGAGGAGACCCAGTATATTATGGAGTCACTAATGAAGGATAAATCAATCAGTGGATGTAGAGTGACCCAAGTGATTCACTTTCTAGAAGAGGTTGAAGGATAAAGCTTGCTTGCTTTCTAAGCAAGGTACAATGTCTTCTAGGAGACGAATGAGAGGATTAGAGGGTTAGGTTTGTGGGATTAAACTTGTGAAGGAGTTTCCCAATCCCTAAATTGCTTGTTAGAATTGGTATTCCGTATAGTTCTTGAAGGATGGTCTTTCAAAGGAGTGGGACCATGGGGTGAAGTGGACCCAGTGTAGGGTTTGAGCAAAGAATGTAGCAAACAATGATATTCTTACCTTAGACGAGGTGAGGAAAGGATCAAAGAAAGTATTTTTACTTGAAGATGTTGTTTTGACCCTATGAGGTACTAGGCTTGGGGATTGGAAGGCATGTTTTGATCCCAGAGCTAGGGCTTGGATTTTCTCCCAACTCCACCATCAGAATGGCTTCAAAATTGGAGTAGAGCTTGAGGAAAGGCCAGCGCAAGAGACCCAAAGAGTTCGATTTTTTTTGATGGCTAGCTTATTGGGAAATTGATGCCCTAGGTAGCCCAACTTGGTTAGACATGGAAGGAGGTGAAAGAATGTGATTTTAAGTGACCACCCTTGGTAGACCAGTGCCTTAATCTTTGGGAGAATAGAGTCTATGATGAATATGAGTAGGATTTGTTGGTTCCTAGTCAAGGAGGCCTCAAGATCACTTCGCTAGCTTTCTAAGTCAAGAAGAAGCAACCTTGTAGCTTTTATACTTCGATATGCAAAGGAAATGGCTTATCAAGGTCAAATTCGTTCATATAATTACCCCTAGGAGATTTCATTCACATTACATGACCCATACATTGAGAGATGCTATAATAGAGACAAATTCCACAATTTTAAGCAGTAAGTGCATGCAACAATTTGCCCTAGAACAACGAAAATCCTAGACCAACGTATATGACAAAAGTAAACAAGAATAACATCAAAAAGCGTGTACTTACATGTAACAAAGTATATCCAACCATTCACAATTGACAAAGGAGAAGCTCCAAGAGAAGATAGACCAATATCCACACATCAAAACTCTTCCATAAAGCTCCAATTCATCCTCTAGAAAAAGTGCGAAAATCTCAAGAGAGATAAATGATCAAAACCAAAGTGATGATGAGCAAATGAGCTCATCTCACTTGTATTTATACACAACTTTCGAGTTCAAATTAGCCTCCTTGGCCTACATAAGCCCCAAAAATAAAATAATGTTCTAATAATTCAACTTTTGGTGACAAGCCCACCAAACTAGCTCATAAATGAAAACGTAAGCCTCTCAAGAGGTCAAAAAATAATCTATGCATGTCATAGGGGCTGTTGAGAGGCCTAATGAGGGCCATGGGCACCACAATCAAGAATAGGACCCTCAAAAGTAGTGGACAAGGGGTTGGCCCATTGTAATGACATGTGGTGCTCCAAATTGTGGATATTTCTAAGTCTGACACGTTAGAAATCCCTACTGCATTATCTGGTTTATTATCTCCTACTTGTTCATTCCATTGACAAGTTATTTATCAATATAAATACTGAAATAAACTCATATGCAGCTTTCACACATATCCAGATCAACAATTGAAACAATTGAGACAAACACACAAGCGACATGGTTATTTTTGGACAATTGTCCTCAGAAGAACCCAATGCGGGAAAACCAGTGCAACATATATGAGGGATTTATTATTATGCAATTTCTGAATACAACTTGGGTGCCAAAAATGGCTCACCCAACAAAGAATGTCCTCGGCAATAGTACCCCTCTTCGTAGACATATATTTCGGCTGAACAATCACTGGATGAATGATCCCACAACAACAATGGCAGCTCCTTAGCTAGATAACGAAAGATGCTTCATGCTTCTCTGCTGCTCTGCGTTACTCTGTAGGGACTGCATCACCCTTCCCAACTCACCAACACTCAATGTGCCCCACAAAAATTCTTCTGGAGCTGCCTCTTGGCCCTGCATCAACTCTGCTAGCCTCTGCGGTAGCCCTTATACCCTCTACGTCACCCACGCTGGCCTCTTCAGCCTCTTCATAGCTCCCAATTGCCTTTTCGTAACACCCAACTGCCTCTGCGTCAACCTCTCTAGGCTCTGCGCTGTCTCTCTGGCACTATCTTTGCCTCTCTGCTATGTATTTTCGGCCTCGTGCCGAACTTCCCTCGCTACAACAGATCACTAGCTCGATTCTCTTAGCAAACCCCGCTCTAGAAAATCGAACTAACTCATCAACTGGGTGTATCTCCAACTAACCCTCAAGCCTCCTCTTATACTTTTCTTGCTGAGTCTTCAACGGTCGAGATTAAGTCCCTAATCAACGACTAAGATTAGATTTGGCGTGATCCATGTCATTTAGAACATCCTCACCCAGTTTTATATTAATACCCATTAATATTTTAATATCTCTCCAACTAGGTGGAATTTCCTGAAACCATTTCTAGGTCTTGGAGATCTTATGTGCCTTAGCCTCTCCACCAATTTTCATGAGTAGAGCACATTTGATGCTACCACAAATCAACACAAATGACATGTGGGGGCACACAAGTGTCCTCATGGGTCTCCAAACAAATCGAAGATGCTTGTAGATTGCCTGCAAGGGCTAGGATGATGGTGTAGGTGATGCCACATCATCGTGCAAGTCCTGGATCTTCTTGTCAAGTGTATGGTGTAGGTATGGGGCCAGCTGGGCATGATGGATCATGTGCATCTTCCTTGTCCAATAAGTGAATTACATGCAATCTCTGAATGGCTATGGGGATCCATGGAGTGCAATCTGCCATTGTGGCCCATGGCTTTTAATGCTCACCCTACATGTGCCAATGTAGCCCTCTAGAGGATTAGGACCCTGTATATGGAGACCAAACCAAAGATGGAAACCATTTGCGATCTTGCATAAGATCCAATGTGTCCCCTTGTCTTGCAGTACAACAAGTCATTAAAGAAATCTAGTAAATGAGCTTACCTAATCATGGACCACAGGTGGGGACTTCATAATGGCCCACCCTTCCATAATGGGCTTCGGGATGTGCCAATGTCTCCTAAACTCCAAATGGGGTTAACCCTAAGTTGCATGAAGCATCAAAACGTTTGGGGTTTCCAAAATGGGTATGTTGAGAAACGTGACCTCCCAAAATTGGAAATGTTGGCAAAAACGTTGGTTGAAATGTCATATATGTTTATATATAGAAAAATAAATTTATAAATAAGTGAATAACACATTATCTTACAAGCAAAAAGGGAATAAAACCCAACAATCAAGTTTTGGTCAAGTTTCGGAGTTTTGGGTATGGGTACGTCCTGAAACATGGGGTTCGTAGAAGTTTCCTGTGACATAGGTTTAACCAATAACCCTATTAAGTGGTTTCTACTTCTAAAAGGGATAATATAGTCAAGGTACGTCCTTTAAAAGGTTGGGGCATGTGACAGATAGGTGAATGAAGTAGGGAATGAGAAGGGGCAACCTTGAGCCACATGCTAGGGTACAAGGGTAGCTAATAAGAGGGAAGCCCATACTTGGGTTTATAATGTGTAGGAGGGAGAAATCTTGATACATGAGGTGCCCCGACCTTGATTTTTCCACCCTTCTTTATATGCCTTTTGCATTTTTATGATTTTCTTTGATTAACCACTTGGGGCTCAAAGGAGCTAGAGCATGATGTATAAGATATAGCAACGAATTCCCCCTTTAAGGTGGGGCGGTTCATCGCCCACCAAGGATTGGGACAATCATCGGTTCCTATATGATGAAGAAGGTTCACAGAACTTGTAGGAACGAGGGTGATGGCCATGATGATGGGGTAGAGCTCATGTATTAGCTTTTGCTCAAGTGCTAATTGCATTTGTCCCGACCATCTTTTGCATTTGGTGGTACATTTTCTTGTTGAATGTGGCCATATATGCTTTTATCTTTCTTTTCAGCTGCAACAACCTCCGAACTTCATTCCAGGCCATGACCCAAGGTGTGGGCAAGGGGATGGGGCAAGCTAAAACTATGTGGACCCAATGGAGGAATGTGAAACTTGGTGGGAGAAATGATGAATGGGTAATAATGAATGAAGAGGGGGTAATATAAGCAGATAAGGGAGCGTAACCACACAACCAAAATCAGGGTTTCTCGTGAAATAACATCCCTGGGACCAAATAGAATCCAAGATTAATTCCTAAGAGGTGTCTAGGGAACAGAAGCACAGACATAGCCCATTGTTTTCGCCAAATTCCCCCATTTTTCGATGCCCATACATGCCCATGACAAGCAAACTACAATACTCAATTTCCGAATCACAATGCATACCTTTAGATTCGAGACCTTTAAACATATGATCATGATAGATGGGCGAGGGACCACATGGTTGGCTTTGGTGGCGGAGAATATGGCCCAATGAGCTAGCTGGTGGCTGCAAGGGGCTACATGTTGTTGGTTGATGACCATCTTTGAGAGAAAATTCTCCTAGGGATATTACCCACAAAATGGTGGGTAACAAGGCTTAAATAACATCTTAGCACTCTAATAAGCTCTTGAATAATTGAAGTTGCTAATCTTGTTTCACTGGGATAATCTCTAATTGTTAATTTTGGGTATGTTCTATTGTAGAGCAATTTATTTAATTTTCACTGTATCTTTTCCAGATTAGCAATCACATTAGCATTAATGTAGACTGCAGATAGAACATAAATATAAATCGCAGAAGACAAGCCAAGACAAAAGGCACAAGATGTGGTGCCAGCCAGGGACAAACCCCAATGTGGGGAAACCCTTGATCAATTCTTCCTTTATGTTCTTCAAAGTTCAGCACAGAAAGAGAGAGAGAGATAGTACATTTACAATAGAAGTCAACATTTTGACTTTATGATATGTGCATGAGATTAGTTGAAGACATATTGCTTCAACTGATTCTTAAGGTGATTGCTTCACTTATCATTGTGCTGCATTTCGTCATCATGCTGCACCTCACCGCACTGCACCATGCTACACCCATCATCACTATGCTGCATCTCATCACACTTCGTTAATCATGACTGTACCCATCACTGTACTGCATTATGTGCCATTGCTGCATCATGTTGCCATCCTAGCCTATGTGTTGGCTGCACCTTGCTTGCTTGTTGTCCCTAACATGCTTGTTGCCCTTAGCTTGCTGCTAAGTACCATACAACTGTCCCAATGTTAGTTAGTTGTCCCTTACATGTTGCTCTCCTTTGGAGACAAATGCTCCTGCTGTGCCGGTAGTTTCCGACAGTTCTGGTAGTTCAGTCTGTTTCGGCTTTTCCAGCAGTTCCAACTTTTCCTACTTTTCTGGCTTTTCTGGCTTTTCCGGCTGTTTCGGCTTTTCCGGCAATTCCTACAGTTTCGACTTTTCCGGTAGTTCCAGTTTTTCCGGCAATTCCTGCTTTTTTGGCAGTTTCGACTTTTCTGACAGTGTCGACAGTTCTGATATTTCCGACTTTTCTGGTTTTTCTGGCAGTCCCGGTTTTTCCGACATTTCTGGCAGTTTAGGCTTTTCTGACAGTGTCGACTTTTCCGACATTTTCGGTACTTCATCATTTTCCGGCTTTTTCGGCAGTTCTGAAAGCTGGAACTGACGGAAAAGCCGGAAGAGCTGGAAAAGCCGGAAATACCAAAAAAAACTAGAAAAACCGAAACTGCCAGAAAATCCGGAAAAGTCGGAAAAGTTGAAACAAGAGGACAGAAGAGTGAGTGTATGTGTGACAAATGATTTCAAATCCTCTTCTATTTATACGAAAAGGGAGATGATGAATAGACATGTCTATTGGGCTTCTGAGCCTACTCAAGTTGCTGGCCGACTTGACAATTTATTCTATAAATTCATAACTTCATAAATACTTATCGGAATCAGATGATCTTTAGATCAATCCCACACCTCTTGATGAGAGGGATCTAATAAAAATATCAGCTACCATAAATAAGATGACCCACATGGAGTTTGGCCCTAGTTGCCAATTTTAACACTCCCTCTCAACTAGGGAGAACTCCATCCGTTGATCCATGTGTTCAACTGTACTATCTCTACCATCAGTGCCTTGCATTGCTCTGCTATGCCCAACTTTGCTCAACTCTGCTAGCTATGCTGGCTCTGCTCAGCTCTGCTAGCTCTGCTCAACTTTGCTGGCTCTGCTCTGCTCTGTTGGCTATGCTCTGCTTTGCTAGCTCTGCTCAACTTTGTTGACTCTGCTCAGCTCTGCTGGCTCTGCTCAGCTCTGCTGAGCCATTCTCCACTGACCCGAAGTCAGTCTTAGAGTGTGTACCACTGGTCCCAGACCAGTCCTCAACTGACCTGAAGTCAATGTCATTGTAGGTACAACTCCTACCACTAGTACTAGACCAGTACTCTACTGACTCGAAGTCAGTCTCAGAGTATGTACCACTGGTTCTAGACCAGTCCTCAACCGACCCGAAGTTAGTGTCATCGTAGGTACAACTCCTACCACTGGTTCTAGACCAGTATCATTGACCCTAGATCAATGAAGGTCATCCTAGCATGGGGAGTACGGTAGATACATTGATGAGCCCATCGGTACTACTATGGTCCCTATCCTCATTTCCTTGCTCATTTATTAGATGAGAGGTGTTTCCCATGAGTCCCAGACTGCATGGGTAGGATGCCTCGACAAGAGAACTAATCAATCTTGTCCCTCAAGAGAGCGAATCATCTTGTCCATAGCAGAGCGAATCATCCTGTCCATAGGAGAGCGAATCATCCTGTCCCAGAAGAGAGCGAATCATCTTGTTCCACAATCGCAATGGAGAACACATCATCCATGCCTCACAGGAGAACTAATCATCCTGCTACACAGTCGTCATGGAGAACACATCATCCAGACCTCACAGGAGAACTAATCATCCTTCTACATAGTCATCATGGAGAACACGTCATCCAGACCTCACAGGAGAACTAATCACCCTGCTACATAGTCGTCATGGAGAACACATCATCCAGACCTCACAGGAGAACTAATCATCTTGCTACATAAGAGAGCGAATCATCTTCTTCACAGGAGAACGAATCATCTTGTCCAGTGTGCACCACCAGGGGAGGGTGAGTCACCTTGTGGTCTTATGTTGCTCCAGTAAGAATCACAAGCCCCTAGAGCTCCCAGAGCTCAATGTATATGACATGCAGGACCCTTTTACAAGGGTCTCTCGACGACTCCAAGTCGTTCGGGAAAATCACAAATTTGATCTTTCTCCGGGGCTTTGACAAAGTGTAGCGACCTGTACATCATTTCAGTGTGATGGAGCCTCCTTGCTCATTGACTTACCATATCCCAGATAAGGTAGTATCTATCTGCTGGAGCAATAATTGAATACAGGATTCCTCAATAATCGAATCCGACCTCTGGTTGTCACAGAGAATCACAGTGGTATTCATCATGTGTATAAACAACTCACGAAAGAGCTTCCACAACCAGACAGCTTCATACGAGATGATACTCGTAGTTGTGTATCCGGTCGCGGTAGTGCTTATAACAATTGACTTTTGCTTCCTGTTCATCCATGATATCGAAGCAAAATCTAAAGAGAACCAGCACTGAGAAGTCCTCTAATGTTCCTCCACACTGCCTGCCTAGTTAGCATTCGAATAATCATGCAGTTTCATATTTTTGACAGTGTATCTCAATTCATGAGAGATTGTGCCTCGAAGATATCTTAGAAGATTCTTGGCACCAATCTAGTGAGGCTCAACCAAATATGAGCTCACCATGCTAATTGCAAAACATATGTCTGGACGGAAGTTCACCAAGAACATCAATGCGAATGAGTTTATGAGACTTAGAGGCATTTTCCAAATCTGGTTCGACATCACTACCATATAACTTCTGAAAGATGAAATCCTTGAGGTAGTCACAGGCTTGCAGTTTATCATTCCACATTCGGAATCCAACTCCCTCTTACTTCTGCAAGTGAGAGGGTTTACACCTGTTTGAAATAGGTTGTCCTTAAAGGGTGCTTGGTATGAGAGGTCTATCATCCACAACCTTCAAGTAATGGTTTGGATCGGTTTCACTTCAGCTTCATCTGACAGCTATCAATCCTCTCATACTACGGCAGGGGAGTTTTCTTCAAGCCATAAAGGTCTTTCTTCCACCTGCATACGCGAGATTCCTGATCATCAATCTCAAACACCTCGGGTTGTTTCATATCAGTGAACTTGCTACATGAGGGGAATGGTCCCTCTCGTCAGATTTTCCTTTGGTACATCTCAGATATGTACTTTCGTGCTCTTTTTGAATTTAGGCATCTTTGTCACAATCTAACTCACGAACCTTCGGTGCTGTGTCAATAGACATGGTCCGCAGTGGACTTCCTGCAACTTGATACAACCCTGAACTCAAAAACATCTTTGAAAAGTCTATTTTCAAACATGTACCTTTCCATCGATGAGTGCCACCTTGAAACCTTTGACTTCCATTTTCAAGATGGACACCAGGTTCTTCTTGCGATCAGGTACATAAAAGAGATCCTGTAAATGAATCGAGTTACCTCATTTAATTCAGGGGTAACATTCTGTACAACCTTTCCGGGATAGGTGGCATCGGCTCCAACTATAATCCCACGATTGTGTCCATCTCTATCAAATTAGAGAGTGCACCCTTCTATTCGATGAAGCGCCGGGGTTCTTTGCTTTCTTTGAAGAGTTGACCATTTCCTTGCATTCTTTGAAGTTCCGACAATTCTGGCTTTTCCAGCTTTTTAAGTAATGTAGAGCTTATTCTTCCATGACTGCATTTAGATCTAGGGCATTGTATACCCTAGGGCACTCCCTCTAGCTCTCATCTTCATCAAACCCAAAATAGGGTGAAGAGAGATCACAAGAGTGAGTGTATGTGTGACAAATGACTTCAAATCTTCTTCTATTTATACTAAAACGAAGATGATGAATTGACATGTCTATTGGGCTTCTGAGCCTACTCAGGTTGCTGACTGACTTGACAATTGATTTATAAATTCATAACTTCATAAATACTTATCGGAATCGAATGATCTTTAGATCAATCCTACAGCCCTCGATGAGAGGGATCCAATAAAAATATCAGCTGCCTTAAATAAGATGACCCACATGGAGTTTGGCCCTAGTTGCCAATTTTAACACTAATTGCTCTTTAAGTGTGCCATTTATATTGCTCTTGTCATCTTGCGTTGTGAGCACTTTGATTTCAAGTAATTTAATATTGTTACATTGGAGCATTAATCTATAATCTCATTGAAGCAATCACTCACATCTTGCATAGTCTCTCTAAGTTAGAAGTACATCTCTAAAATATACCTCCAAGCATAAGCTTGGTTGTAAGAAAGGTAGGACCACCTTTCTCAAACAATTGGCAAAGTCTATATCCTCATTCACAATTAACATAGGTGACCTTGTAGTTTTCTTGTGGGCAATCCCTTGTAGGAACGAAGACACCTAGGTGGTTAGAACTCCACGAGAGGTATTGTTAATGAGGTCTTAGCCTCCTTCCTTTGGACTTCTCTCCACAACTTGCATTCAAGACTAGCTTCAAAAGAATTGAGTGAAATGATGCATTTATTAGGCATATAACTAAAATTTACTAGGAATTTGCATCGCACTTAGATTTAGGTCCTACACTTCATTTATGATAGATTTACATACTGCGACAACCGTTTATCAAAATTTCTTGGAATTGAATTCATTTTGTGCAAGTGATTAAATTTTGAAGGCACTTCTCTCTAACTTATAACCCTAAGAAATCTAATCAAAGCATGCTTAATAATCATACTTGCCGCTTAATCTCAACCAAGTTGCCAGACCATCCAATTGTGTCTCCTCAACTTGTTGGTTCCCAACAAGTTGTTCATCATCCAATTGACAGAGACTAACCCCCTTAGCCTGTAGTTAGGAGTCAACTTAAACGGAGAGGAAAATGATCACAGTGACAACCCTTGCCCTAAGAATTGTTGTAATAATGTGTACAATTTGAGGGACAACAGGGCTCACTATGCTAATTCGAACTTGTATAGGCTCATATAGACCAACCTAGATCCATCTTAATTCCAGATCTATCAAGCATTGAGAGGGATCAAATCTCTCAAGGTGCAACCCTCTTTTCTGAGTGCAAAACTTGAAAAAAGGTTTGCACCATGAGAAATTTGATCCCTCTCGGAGCTTGATAGATCCAGGTTTTAGATGGATCTAGGTTGGTTTAATTATTAAGTTTATTTCAGCGAGTCAAAATGTTTTAATTAATACTTTTATTTTTTATTTTATTGTAATTTGAGTGGGTCTCTTGGCGCAAAAATGTAATAAAAAAAATAAAAAAATATTTATAAAATATTTTGATTGTGAAATGTGAATGGATTCTGGGCATGTGGTATTGATGAGCCATGTTATTGGCCCATGGTATGGCATGGTTAATAATATCCATGGTAAAGTGGGGTGAGTATCCATGGTTAAGAATCTTGTTAATTGTAAGTATTATTTTGATTGTGAAATGATGGATGGTTTTCAGGCATGTGATATTGATGAGCCATCGTATTGGCCTGTGGTATGACATGGTTAATAATATCCATGGTAAAGTGGTGGTGAATATCTATGGTTAAAAAGCTTGTTATATTGAAAGTATTAAATTTTTTGTGCTTATAAATGAAATTTAAATATGGTTGCAAAATTATTATTTTAATTTATATGGTGCAATGGATCTTAATTTAGAGCTACTATTTATATCTTATATATTTTTCATGTGATAGAGGTGTAGATATATCTCAAAAGTAATTATAAGATATATATTTTTTAATTTAATAAAAAAATGTTATAAATTATATTCAAATAAAATATTTTGAGTGTGAAATTATTGATTTGGGATAGCATCGGATGTGCTCTAGCCACGAAATTTGGTGTAGAGGTTGGGGCACATGAGATCTCCAATACCCAGAAAGGGTTTGGGCAGATTCTAAACAGATCAGGAGATATGAAAATAATTAATATTTTTAATGGAGTCCCTAAGTTTAAACTTAGGGAAAATAAAATATTAATGAGTATTATTATGAATGTGTGATAGAGTGGTCCAAAAGACATGGATCAAGCTAGATTTAATCTTAGCTGTTGATTAGGGACTTAATCTTGACCGTTGAATCGTCGACAGGAAAAGTATAAGAGGAGGCTTGAGGGTCACTTGGAGAATACACCAGATGATAAGTCATTCTATTCTCTAGAGCGACGTTCTGTAAGAAAGATAGAATCAGTGATTGGGAGAGCAGTTGAGGGGCATTGAGTACACAGGAACATACAAGGAAGAGATTGTGTCGTGAGAGTAGTGCAGCAACCATGGAGGGTGATGCAGAGCCAGCAAGGGCTCACGCAGGGCCACGCAGAGCCAGCTGGGGCTCACGTAGGGCTATGCAGGGGCATCTAAGTGTTGTGTAGAGCACCAGAGGGGCCAACGTAGCTGACGCAAAGGCTCCCAGAGCTGATGCAAGGCCTCCTGGGGCCGACACAGGCCAAGTAAGGCTAACACAGGGCCATTGTGGACGGAGAGGGGTTGATGCAATCCAGATTAGGCAGATGCTGGGGTTGCAGGAGCAGTTTTGTGCTGAGGAGCTGCCGGAAGGGTTTTCCGTGGTTCCAACAAGGAGATTTCTCACAAATTGTGAGGTATAGCTGCTAAGGAAATTCTCTGTTGGGTAGGCTAGTTTCGGCACCCAGATTGTACTTTGATATTGCTTAATAAGAAAACCCTTAGATCGTTGCACTGGTTTTCCCACATTGGGTTTTTTGGGGACTTTGGTTCAAAAAATAATGGTGTCATGTGGTGTGTTTGTTCTTGTTTATTTTAGTTGCTGATCTGTAATATGTTGACTGGTGTTTGTTTTCAGTATTTACTTTGTAAATAACTTGTTAAAGAAAAATTAACAAGTAGGTAGGAATAATTCACGAAAAGTGCATGAAGGGTTTATGAATTAAGTAAACTTAGAAACTTCAACATGGTATCTGTGCGTGATTGCAGATCACAGGAGGACTAGGAGACATCAGTTGAGTGGAGCAATAACAGCAGAAAACAACAGTCTCGAGGTGACAAAAGTTGTTTCTAGTAGTGCAGAAGCCAAGGAAGTGTGACAAAGAGCCAGCCAGAGCCACATAGAAGAAGCCGGGAACTGCGCAGAGCCTTAAAGGGACCAGCGCTGCTGACGTAGAGGGCCAGAGGACTGATTGATGTAGGTCATCCCACGATTGATACAGACCTATCAAAGGTGATGCAGATGTAGCGTGAGGCAGAGAGGGGCTGACACAGTTCATGGAGAGGTAGTTGCTGGGGTCTAGAAGGTTGTAGGAATATTGCAGAGTGGAGTTGGTGAGGTAATGTAGTTAGAACAATACCTGACAGAGCAGGGCTAGAAGAGTGGTTACCGAGGGTTTCTAGCCAAGGAACCCGAATCAGCAGTGACGATTAGAGTAGGGGGCATCTCGATAAGCGACAGAAGGATTCCAGGAGGGAAATCAGGACTCAGAGGGAGTCTAGAAGAGAACTTCCAGACAGGAAGTAGAGACTCAGAGGAGTTGAACAAAGAACTTCCAAGAGGGAAGTAGAGGAGTGTCATGGCACTACATGGGGTAAGAGACCAGGATAGAATGAACAAAGCATCGAACTTCGCAGTTTGGAAGGCCAGAATCTTATCAGTGCTTGACAGGAATTGTGTCAAGAACTTTGCCTTGAAGGTTATAGCTATCTTAGTCGACCCCAATGATAATGAAAAGTACGAGGAGGCGATGGCGAGTGCCAAGTGCATTATCCTTGACCGGGTCAAGGATCATGTGGTGCCACATATAGCCGAGAAGGAAACGGTAGTTGAGATGTGGGAGGTTCTCAAGAACTTGTACCAGCATACTTCTGTGCAGAGAAGAATGCTGCTCGAGAACCAGATGAGGTCGTATCAGATGAAGGGTCAAATGATTGACTCTTTCCTAGGAGGACTGAATGAGATCCGATATCAGTTGACTGTTGTAGGAGCGAGATCGGATCAGGAGCTTATGGTGAGGACAACCTTGAATGCTGTCTCAGAAGGGTGGGAAGTGTTTGCCTAGAGCATCTAGGGCAGAGGGACTCTCCTACCTTGGGGCGAGATGTGGGCAGATCTTCGCCAGGAAGAGATTAGACGGCAGTCAAAGACAGGTAGAAGCAGCACAGGGATCAAGATGAAGCAAGAGGAGGAGGATGTGGTACTAGCATCTAAGGGAAAGTAGGGGAAGCGCAAGAAGAAAGATCTCTCCAAGATCAAGTGCTTCCACTGTGGGAGATGGGTCATTATGCGAACCAGTGCCCAAGAAAGAAGAGTAAAGGAGAATCTTTTGAGGCTAGGGCAGTGCCAGCACGGGCAGAGAAGGAAGTTTTGATAGACGATGATTGTGCCATGAGTGCACACATGCCGGTTGAACGAAGTGGGGAGACATCGAGCTGTAGTAGTTGGACTACAAGCGATGAGGGGCAGGATCCTCGAGGTACCCATCCTCTTGGATTAGACCTTGTTATGGGAGCTCCGACGAGGTGTAGTAGGATTGGCTTAGTGGGTAGAGACGGATGCGGATGGAGTGGCAGAGAGAGCTATAGTGCAGGAGTCCCAAGACAGCACAGAGCTAGCAGGTTGCAGCAGTGCGAGAGGCATAGGAGTGTTGCACCAGTGCAAGAAGGTACAACGAGGTGTGCAATGGTGCAAGATGCAGGGAGTTGTTGCAGCAGCGTAGAGGTCAGAGAGAGGGAGCACTTGTCAGCGGCATAGCGAGCTTCAGCATCAGTGGGTGTTTCTAGCCCAATAGGGAGGTCAGTTGGGAGATTAACTACTTACTTCTTAGTAATTGAGTTGCAGTGCAACAGTAGGCAGCACGATGCAACATGATGAGAGGAGGTGCAATGCGAATACAATGATGGGAGAAAGGACTAGCAATAGCACAGATGCAGAGGGAGTTGTCGTACAGATGCAACAGTGACTGTGGCAGAACCATGGGCAGTAGTACGGGAGGCAACAATGCAGAGGATGTTGGGCAAGAAGGCCTAGCATCATCACGGGTACCGATGCCGAATGATTAGAGTAATACTCAGTGTGGAGTATTGCTAGAGCACAGTCCTCGCTAAGAGGGAGTGTTGATTTGGGGTAGCATCAGGTGTGCTCTAGCCACGAAATTTGGTGGAGAGGTTGGGGCAAATGAGATTTCCAATACCTAGAAAGGGTTTGGGCAGATTCTAAACACATCAGGAGATATTAAAGTAATTAATATTTTTAATGGTGTCGCTAAGTTTAAACTTAGGGAAAATAAAATATTAATGAGTATTAATATGAATCTGTGTTAGAGTGGTCCAAAAGACATGGATCAAGGCAGATCTAATCTTAGCCGTTGATTAGGGACTTAATCTCGAGCGTTGAATCGTCAACAGGAAAAGTATAAGAGAAGGCTTGATTGAGGGTCACTTGGAGAATACACCAAATAATCAGTCATTCTATTCTCTGGAGCGAGGTTTGCTTAGAGAGATAGAATCAGTGATCGGGAGAGCAGCTGAGGGGCATTGAGTACATAGGTTGTTTTGGGAGAGTAGCGCAGCAGCCAAGGAGGAAGACACAGAGCCAGCAGGGTCTTATGAGGGGCCACGCAGAGGCAGCCGAGTGCTGCGTAGAGCACTAGAGGGGCCAGCATCGCTGACGCAGAGGCTCCCAGCGTTGACGTAGGGCCTCCTGGGGCTGACACAGGCCAAGAAAGGCTGACACAGGGCCAACGTGAGGCAGAGAGGGGCTGACACAGTCCAGATTGGGCAAACGTTGGAGTTGCAGGAGTTGTTTTGTGCTGAGGAGTTGCCAGAAGGGTTTTTCGGGGCATCAACCAGGAGATTTCTCTCAAACTGTGAGGTATAACTGCTAAGGAAATTTTCTATTGGGTAGGCCAGTTTTGGCACCCAGATTGTACTCTGATATTGCTTAATATGAAAGCCCTCAGCTATCTGCATCGATTTTCCCGTGTTTGCTTTTTCCGTGGACATTTTTCCAAAAATAATGGTGTCATGTGGTGTGTTTGTTTTTGTTTCTTTTAGTTGCTGACTTGTAATATATGGAGCATGCACTGGTTTTTATTTTCAGTATTTAGTTTGTAAATAACTTGTTAAAGAAAAATTAACAAATAGGTAGGAATAAATAAGGAAAAATGCATGAAGGGTTTCTAATTTAAGTAAACTTACAAACTTCAATAGAAATGAGAGATGGTTTTGGGGCATGTTGTATTGATGAGCCATGGTATTGCAACAAAGCCTATTTACAAGTTAATAATATCTATGGCAAAGTGGACGTGAATATCCACGGTTAAACATATTGTTATATTGTAAGTTTATGTGCTTATTAAATAAATTTAAATATGGTTACATAATCATTATTCTATTTTATAAGGTAAAATGGATCTTATCTTATTGTTGCTACTTTTATCTTTTAATGTATTATATGTTATGATTTCTTTTAAATTTAAAAAGGTATTCGTAATTTTATTAATAAAAACAAAATTACAATGTAACAAATTTGAATTTTATTATTTTGATTGCTTTTAAGTTTTTACAAACAATATAACACCTCCCTTGGGCTCTATATTAATTTTAACTGACATGTAAATGTTTACCAATTTACGTATTAATAATTGGATATATATTAATATAAATTCAACATATTAAGCCAGCATGTAAAATGTTCACAAACTTTCTTACATTACATCTACACATTACCTCTATACTGGGTTGTAGAGTGCCTTTCGATGCAATAAAGGAGAGCCTCATTTATGTTTCATCCCACTTGTGATTTTTGGCCCTCTCATTAGATATTTTCGGCCTGTAATTTTTGTGGAGAGATTTGGATGGAGCTAATGCATTTTCATATTTGGAAAAGTTTGTTTTCTATCTTGGAGCTTCTTTTTGGCATTCTTGTGGATGGATATACTCTTCATTGTCTTGTAAGTGCCTTTTAATGCTATATTTCTGAAATAATGAATGTCTAATGCATGGAATTTTATTCTTATGGTTATTATTGTGCCCTAATTCTTCAAAAAACTGTCTATGGCCTTGATATTATCGGAAAATTTTGCATGTGTTACTCATAAGATGATGATTGAATGGATGTTCCTAGAGGATAATTTGCATCCTTGAAACTCCATAACAATTTCCATCTAAAGTTGCCGTGTAGCTGCATCCATAGGTAGTAAAACTGCTTCTTTAGGCATCCTTGAAGAGCAAAGTTACTAAGTCAAGATTGTTTTTGACTCCCAATTGCAGGGCACTGGTCCTAAATCCTTGGTGATAACATTAACTCATCAAAAGATCATTCTTTTCACCTCCTTTTCTTCCCTCCTTTCTTCATCCCTTCAAGGATAAGGAGGGCTCCCTAGGTCTTGGTACAATTCTGATTAGGGAATGACTTTCGCAAATTGTCTGGACAGTCTTCTGCGCTGGTGTTTCCTCTAGCTCTCCTCCTAATTTGGGGCAATTTTCATGGTCAAATCTCAATATAATTGATGCACTATTTTGTTGAGTGGGAAACCTGGGTGCCATCCTTCAACTTAGGGATTTCCTTAAGGTTTGCACTTTAATAGCATATCATTCAAAACCTTTTCCCTTGACTATCTTGACCCTGGATGAACTCTTACCTTGTCAAATATCTCAACCCTAGGTCTAGTATAGTATTTCCTTCAACAGGTTGGTCATGGAAAATCTTACTAGTTTCTCCAAAATCTCACACTTCAATTGAAGGAGCCATCCTTGCCCCACTTTGAATCCTATTATAGACATATTAATCATAAGTGAGGGATACTGAGACTCCCCATGTTGGTGAAAATCCGAGAAGAGAAGGGGACATAGGCTGTGGTGATAGTGGGTCTCTGTCACAAGTTGTTGTTGTGCCCTCTAGTTTTATTCTATTTACTAGGCCTGGTAGTTTGTGCAGCAACTGACCTATCAGAACCAGTCTTCTATCACTAGATTCTTCCCTTCAGACTTGGATGTTAGGATAGTTTTTGATTGGGTCATCCTGGCCCTTGCTAGGTCCACTCAGTCCTAGGCTTTCCCTAGCTGAATACATCAAGCGACACATTGACACTTTCTATGTGGTTAATGTAGATCAAGATACCACCTTGTCTTCTCCTGTTCCTAATTCTTCATCATGATAGGGAGATATTCAGTATAGGGAGATATTCAGTATAACTTTCTTTCTCTACCTTTATATTTCCTACTTGTTAGCTTTATAGTACAGGTTTATTTTGTATGTGCTTTTAATAGTTGTTGCTAGCTTTTTGAACTTTATGCTTTTGGAGTAGCCTAGTGCACTTCTACTGGTTTTTAAAAAAAAGTTACTTTTTAGTCCCATTGACCAATCGTTTTGGCCATTCATAAAATTATCTGTTCTTATCTTATCTTATATTGAGCCATTCTATTGTACTTGTGTTGCCCCAATTTTTTTAATTAAAGGACCTTTCTTCTTTGTGAATGTAAGCTATTCTTCTGTTTATTAATGACGTGTACAGTATAATGATAACTCGCATGTCAGAGTAGTTCTCTTAGTTGTTTGGCGGCATAGCATACAATATGGGCACATTTCCTTGCTTCTCTTTCTGGCACTATGTTTCTTGGAAAAATTACTTTTAATGGCACTTCATATTAAAGTTGATCATTATTGCATATTATTTTCAATGCAGATGTGATGGCTGGAGCTTTTGACCTGGAAAAACCAATAGTATTTACATGTGAAGAAATTTTAGCTTCTACTGAAAGTTTTAGTGATTCAAATGTACTTGGACATGGAGCATTTGGTTTGGTTTATTATGGTATATTGAGGGGTCAGGTGATTCCTTTTGTGTTATGATGTATACCTTTTTATGTAATAAATGTTGATGAATATTCTGAGAACATTGCTGGAAGTGGAAGAGCCATGATTCTTATATGCCTCTAATTCATCTGTGAATTCTCTTGCATATGCAAAGTTGCAAACAGGAAGTTGCAATCAAGCGGATGACTGCTACCAAAACTAAAGAATTCCTGGTGGAAATGAAAGTCCTCTGCAGAGTTCATCACACAAATTTGGTAATTCATCCCTATCTTTCCCAAGGGGATAATTGAGTTTATTTCTCATTCAGGTAGATGATTTGGTCATCATTATTGATTCTTATATATTTTATGTCACAAGGTAGAGCTAATTGGCTATGCAGCAACTGAGGATGAGCTCTTCCTTGTCTATGAATATGCACATAAAAGCTCAGTTAGTAGTCGCCTCCATGATCCTCTGAGCAAGGGTATTACCTCAATCTGTTCTTTTCTGCGTTAGAAATAAAGTTAACATTTACAGTTTTCTCTAGGCAAATGCACCACATAAAATTTAAACATTTAAAGCCTAGAAGGAAAAATTTAGAGAATAGAGGTAGACCTTAATTATGTCAATATTTACCACATATATAAGCTTTTGTTCAGTTTAGCAGTTCCTGAGGTTTGACTATGAAAGATGACATATTATGGTATATGAATAATTGGCTGGCCGCTGTATATTAGTCCTCTTACTAGTAATTTCAGTTTGATTAACTACTAAATGCATCCCTTTTGAGATATCTATTGATTAGTAATAGGGAGACTGAACAGCATTGTTGATTGATGAAGGCATGGGAATTTTGCAGCATTCACTCAACTGGATTTAATATTGCATTCTACAGGCTTGATTCTAGTTCGTGTCAGTTATTAGACTGTATTTTGTTTTCTACTGACAAAACATTTATACAGATGCATCATGTGAGGGTTTCAGTGCTCATTTGTATATCTATATGAACTTTTTACTGCAGATACTGCTGATTCCTCATGCCCATTGTTAATTTTAGTGTTTTTATTTGAAAGCGTGAAACTGTAGGTAATATGGCTCCGTAGGTTATGAAGAGTTAATTTGATCTTGGATATGAATTTATTAGGACCAAACAATGAAGGTACTTGATATATGAAAAACTTATCTAAATTTTCCACTGCTTGTATGATTACGCTCATGTTTCGTTTCACATTTTTGAAACTGCATATAATATTGTTCTGCAGGTTGACTGGAATCAAATTAGACTAGTTGATATGAATTGTTTGGTATCATCTAGTGAAGCTAATGGAGATTTCAAAAGAACTCTAAAAAGCCTTTCATCATTTTAATGATTGATAAATAATCATTTATCAGTGCCCAACTTTTGAAATTTATGTCACAAGCAATGTATGATTTCAAAATGATTTCTGAAGGCACTGTTTGGACCACAAAATTGTCAATGAAAAGACCTTGCTTCTGCCATCAAATGGCATGAAAATAGAAACAGATATTGGTAGATTCTTGGTCCAACAATCATAATATCGGCCCATGTTTTACTTATGGCACTCCATAAGGACTTAAGAAATGCCACTAGCTGTGTTTCAAATAGATTTCCAAAATCAGTTAGATGAACATCATCCAGTTCTCACATATAAGTGGATGAACATGAAAAGTCGACGGTAGTATTGTTCATATTTCTTTTCACACATTGATACACCAAGGATTCAATGACTTAGTACCTCAAGAAATATGACAACAATCAAAATCTTTTCTTGGCGATGATATCTAGAATGTGTTAAAGATGACACCTACTCATTATGGGGACAAGTAGACATGTGAGGTTGATGTGAGGGAGTTGCAGTTATGATGCCTCTTGGTATCCTCTCTGAATGAGGACTGAAACAGTCTGTCTCACATCATAAAAATAGTCCTTTGTAAAATTTATTACAACTGGAATGATATGACAGTTTGAAAGTGGTCTTTTTACCCCTTTAGGGTGTTTTATCAACTCTAATCCTGGCATCCATAGATGTGCTGCACATTTATTTATTGGGCTAATATTGGCATTTATTTCAACAAGTTTATTGTCTGTTGGGCTTTATCACATGGTATCAAGGTATTCCATTGAATTCATTATCTATACTTTTGTAGAGGTTTAATGTATGTGGGAATTGATTAGATTGCCTTTGACATCTGTTGCAACATGAACACAACTAGCAAAACTTCTTGAGGCATGTGAATTCATTGGTGGTTCTTGAGCTGGGTGCTGTTATGGTGCTCGCTGCTAGTTATAGATTCAAACAAAAGACCTTTGGAAGTGATAATAGAGCACCACCTAAGGAGGAAATTGGCTACAAGATTTCCTGAAACACCCCCCCCTCTGGCCGTGGAAATGCACTCTGAGCAGGTGCACTTAAGGAGCACCTCTGGGAAAGTGCTGCCAAAATCCCGAGTGCGCTCTGGCCTTGTTTAGCATGCTCCTTGCCCATCCGGAACAGCCATGGAAACTCCCACATGTTGGAACCATGCTCTAGAGACGTTCGAGCCATGCTCCCTACGTGCTCCCTCAGCTTGCTGGACTGTCCCATGTGGATCTTTTTCTAACTTTTGAGCCGAGTTAGGACCCATGGTAGGTTTAAGGTTGAGGGGAAAGTGAGGATGAGATAAAACAACACTTCCCCCTCTCTTTTCCTCATTCTTTCATCTTGTTTGCTTGATCTTGGAGGAGAGAGCAAATTGGAGAGAAAAGGAGAGAATAAATTTTTGAGGGAAAATTTGTGAGAGCTTGGAGGAGAGAACAACAGAGAGCTTGAGAGATAACAAAGGCTGCCATCTATCTCAACTTCTCAAGAGATAAAGAGGTAAGTGAAAACTCGAACACCCTCCTTTCCTTTTATTATTTGTTTGGGTTTTCCCCTCTTCTATTCTCTCCTATTCCTTCTTGTTTGTCATTTTATTGCAAATTGTTTATCTATGAGTTAAGAAAAATGGTGTTCTTATGGTTTATCATTTCATTTTTGGTTCTCATTGTGTTGGTGGGGAACTGGAATCAAAGGGAAGCAATGGAAAAAGAGGATAGTGGTCATACTCATACTGACGCAATGTATGAAGATGTGTGGAAGGGTTTGAAGGGGAAGGGGATGATGAGGGCAATGAAGGTGGAAAAGGTTTAATGACACAATTGTGGAGATATGTTACAAATATTGAGAACCACTAAATTTCTATGTCCTCATGTTTTTCATCAAGGACAACTTTTACTGGTTCATATACCTGTGTGAGGAGGCATCTTTGTGTGGTAACAAAGAGGGTGCCATTGGGATCTCAATTTTCCCTAAGATATCAAAGGAACAAAGGCAAAAATACATCAAAGTAGAGCAGGTTGCACAAAGAAATATGGTAAAAGATAAAAGCTTCAACCTGATGCAACATCTAGATTTAGTGGCCACACATCCCCATCTCTTCATGGAACTTATGGAACCTATATATCTAGAAGAACAATAGAAAATTTCCTTAATATTGTTGGGAGGGATGAGGTGGATGCAAAATTGGTGCGATTCTCTATTGGTGCAGTACACCATTCAATTTGTGTCACTACCGCTATTGGCATGATGTGGTTAAGACCATCAATGAATCCCTTAGAGGATAGAAAAGCCCCAACTATGAGAAAGCTAGAACTGTGTTATTAGATAGAGAAAAAGCAAAAATTCAAAGGGCTTTAACATGGTTTACAATTGAGTGGAGGGACTTCAAGGTATTCATTCTATCAGATGGTTGGACAAATGTTAAAATCACTATTTTCTAAATATTCTTGGCATTTCTACTAGTGGTGCAATGTTTCTTACAATGAATGGCTCCTTCTCGGTCACTGCATCTCAAAAGTTAAAACATTGTAGATTTCCTATTAAAAACAATTAATGAGGTTCATGCTGCTAATGTGGTTCAAGTAATCATTAATAATGTAGCAAATTGTAAGGGGGCAAGAAAGCTTCATTGAGCGGGTTGATCCAGGTATCTTTTGGTCTGTATCCTTGGTGTACATTTTGAATGTTTTTATGCATGATATTTTAAAGCATAAAGAATATGGATGGATTGATGGCTTGTAGAAGAGAAGGAAGCCACTCATCAAATTTGTCATAGAGCATACAAAGGTGAATTACTTTTACGACATACTCTAGGTTGTCGCTGCTTAAGATTGTAAAATATAGACTTGCTAATAACCTCACCTTTAGGGATCTATTGAAGGTAAGACAAACTTTGTGTGCTATGGTGATGAGTGGTGCATGGGTGAAATGAACAATGATAGAGATGGTGCTAATGTACTGAAGGAGATTTTTCTTGACAGTCATGTTTGGTCATAGGTTATATATGTTTTGCAGCTGACAAAGTCAATTTATTACACGATCAAGTTTGCAGATTGTAACGAATAAAATATATATAAATAATGTAAAATAATATAAATGATAATAAGCATAAATAATTATTAGTTAAGTAGTAATAAGGTTGAAGAGGCATGTCTAATTGAGACATGACTCTTCATGCAGAGACACTTGCCTGATATATAAGCAAGCCTCTCGTTCTCATTTCTAATTCATTCATTCTCATTCTTATTCACACATTTAATATATAAATTTTGTATCCTCATGGATAACTTTATATCCAAGTCTTTTGGAATAATTAAACTGAATATGCTAATGCTAAGGTACAAAGTGACCCCACTAGAGCTATTTCAAGTGATGCACCACAAAGGTACAAGGCTTCAAAGAAGCAAATTGCTCTTAAAGAAAAGGCCTAGATCAAGGCTCATGACCTAAGGTTTGGAGGTTTTCGATGATAATAGGTATTCACAAGGTTGAGGCCCGAGGGAAAGGGTTTCTTACAATGATATTCAACTAATCCAAGGCTTATGAAACCCTCAAGAAAATCCTCAAGCTGAGTGAGAAGAAACTAGGGTTTCCCTCTTAGAGCAACACCTAGGGCAAGAGATTTTATGGACGAAATTTGTGTGGGTACCTACCAAATTGATAGGTTAGGTAGCCTAGACCTATCTCTTGATGTTTGGGCTCTTAGATTGCCAAAAAGCCCCTTTCCTAAAATTTCACTGGAAACCCTAGAATTTCAGCCTAACTTTAAAATGCCCGAATTTGAGGAGAGAAATTTATGTGGAAAATTTTAGGTTGATCACCAAAGACTTGGTCTACTACCTTGTCCTTGGGCATATGGAGTCAATGATGCTTAAGAAAAGCTAAATCGTTTCCAACGAGGCTAAAAATTGATGCCCTAGGTATGTATCCATTTCAAGCATTTACCCACTTGTAAGGAAAAATGGAATTGATGGAGAGTTATAAGAATTCCTCCACTAGGAACATTCATTACATGTTATACAATGAGTAACATATGCAATTCTCAACTAGATAGCCTTTAAAATGAATTTTCAACAAATTAGGGAACAAATTAGCATGATCTAGAAGCAACAATTCCATACATTAGACAATTTCAAGATAAAATTCATCAACAATAGGCACTTAGAAGATAACATGTAGTATATCCATCCATTCACAAAAGAAATAACTCCAAAGACAATCCAAACTAGCTTACAAACATCGAAATGCATGCAAGAATACTGCAATAGCTAAGAAAGAAAGAAGTGCGAATTCTCTAATGAGGTCTAAATTCTCCAAGTGATGATGAGGAGAGAGTGAAATGACCTCTCTCTTATTGATACATGATCTCTATTTTAACTTAAGAGCCCCTCAAATTGTAAAATAACGTGCTTGATACTATATGAGGTTACAAGCTAACCTCATAGCCAACGCGAAACATAAAAATTAGCCAACGAAAAAGGCCGAAATACTGATTTCATGGCTACGTAGGCCCTTTTAGCGCATGTGTTGGGCTCTTCCAGTGCCAAGTTGAGTGTACAGGGCTCCAAAAATCCAGATCTAGGGGCTGGCCCCCAAATCTGCACGCAAATCATCTTGTGGACCCTAGTTTTGTGTTTGGGGCACAAAGTGGGTCTCATGGGTCTCCTGGTGATAGAATGGGTTAGTTTTGCTCCAACGTTGAGGGCTTAGAGGATGGTGCTAGCCCTCCCATCTCTTAAGGGTGAGACAAACCTCATCCGAGACTCATATCAATTGCCACAACCTATATGTACTGCTAAATTAGTTGGGGGCATGCTGATCCAAGTACATCATCTCATGAATAATGTGCGGCAAAGCGCAGACTGCTAGGGTGCTATAGGTGCTTGTGAAATGGAATGATACTCTACATTTGGTAGAAGTTCCATGGCTCTCATGTGAAAATTCCTGAATCTAACACATCAGAAACCCCTACTGCAATTACTGGTTTACTATCTCCTACTTGTTCTTTACATTAACAAGTTATTTAATTGCATAAACATCGAAGTAAACACTATTGCAATCTTCACCAATATACAGATCATGCATTGAAATAAACTGAGACAATAACACAAGGGACACTGTTATGTTTGGACAATCATCCTCGGAAAAACCCAATGCTGGAAAACCGGTGCAATAGATATGAGGGTTTTATTATTAAGCAGATTTCGTGAATACAAGAAGGGTGCCAGAAATGGCTCACCCAACAGAGAATATCCTCGGTAGAAGTACCTCTATCTGGAGACAGATATTCTGGCAAATCAACAACTGGATGATCAAACCCCATAGTGACTCTGACTGTTCACTATTTTGGACAATGAACGCTGCTCCAAGCACTGCTGAGGAGTTGTGTCACCCTTTGTCGGTTCAAAGTCTGCTGATTTTCTCTTAGTCTGCCCTACAAATCTCCCTATTGTTGCCTCTGAGGCCCAACGTCAGCGTCTGCGGCTTCTGTGCTACTTGCGTCAGCATCTGCTTTCTCTGCGTCGGCCTCTATGGCCTCTGCGTCAGCCCTTCTAGGGCTTGCGCTGCATCTCTGTTATGTATTCTTCAGCCTCAGATGAAAATCCCTTGCCCTTGCTGCAACTCTGATCACTAACTCGATTTCCTTAGCAAACCCTGCCCCAGAAAATTAAATTCTCGATCTCTCTTGGTGTCTCCAACTGACCCTCAAGCCTCCTCTGATACTTTTCCTGTTGAAAATTCAATGATCTAAATTAAGTCCCTAATCAACCGTTAAGATTAGAATTGGCTTGATCCTCGTGACTTAGAACTTCCTCACCCATTTTATATTAATACACATTAATATTTTTATTTTCCTAAGTTTAGACTTAGGAACCCATTAAACATATTAATTATTTCAATATCTCTTCATTCGGGTGGAATTTCTGTAAACGATTTTTGGGTCTTGGAGATCTCATGTGCCTTAGCCTTTCCACCAATTTCATGGCTAGATTAGATCCGATGATACCCAAAATCAACACTTCCTCTTAGCGAGGAATGTGCTCTAGTGATGCCTTTCCATTGAAGAATCACACTACTCCTCTGCATTGGTCCTCTGTGCTGATGCTTGGCTTGTTGCCCCACATCTATTGCATCGCTGCTTCTTGTACTGCTGCCCATGACACTGCCATTGCTACATCTGTAATGCAGCTCCCTCTAAAAACGCTGCCTCATGCTTCCCATAGCGCTACCACTGTTAATTGCTGCACTGCAACTGAGTTACTGAGAAGTAATTGACTTCACCCAAAGACTGACATCCTGGTCAGTCTAGAAGCCTCGTGATGCTAAAGCTACCTCTGCTGCTATCCTGTGCTCCCTCTGCTGCCATTGGTTGCTGCAACCTCTTTTGTGCCTTTCGCACTATTGCAACCTCCATTGCGCTGCTACAGACTTCTGCACTCTAGCACTGCTTTGTCACTCCATCACAACTTGCTCCACCCGACACCTGTCATCATGCTATTGCCTTTAAGGGCTCCCATAGCCGGTTGTGATCCAAGAGTTTGGTACCTCAAGGATCTTGCCCTGCATTTGTAGTCTTTTTGACTACAGCTCTATGTCTCCCTAGCTCTTCTCTTGAGGCGCATGAGAACTCATGGCACAATCATCATCCGTCTCGACATCCTTCTCTGCCTTTGCTAGAGCAAACCTTTGAGTCAGAAACTTCTCCCTTGCCTTTCTTCCTGGGGCAATGAGAGACATAATGTCCCAGCTCCCCACAATTGAAGCACTTGACCTTGGAGATGTCTTTCTTCTTACTCTTATGTACCCCCTGCTGCCTTACTGATGCGAGACTTGCATCCTCGTCCTCCTCCTTGATTCGAACTCCCTTACTGATACTCCTCACCTTGGTCAATTTCTTGAGCTCTTCCTGTCGAAGAGCTGCCCACATCTCCTCCCAACTAGGGAGAGTCACTTTGCCCAAAATGCTTTGGACAAATGTCTCCCACTCCTCGGAGACTGCATTCAAGGCAGTCCTGATCATGAACTCTTGATCTGGTGTAGACCCCACAAAAGTAGGCTAGTCTCGAATCCCTTGCAACTTGAGAAGGAACAAATTTATCTCCTCTCCTTTTTACATCTGATATGACCTTAGTTGATTTTCTAGTAGCATCTTCCGCTGCACGGAAGAGGCCTAGTATAAGGTGGTCAGGGTCTGCCACATCTCCCTTGTTGTGTTCTTCTCAGCAATATGTGGTATTACATCATCCTTGACCCCGTCTAGGATCATGCATTTGGCTTTTGCCTGGACCTTCTCATACTTCTCATTTGCATTAGGGTCAACTACTATTCTCAAGGCATAGACCTTGATGCAATGTTTATCCAGGATTGCCGAAATCCTGGCCTTCCAAATGACAAAATTGGAAGCCCTGTCCAATTTGTCCTGATCCCCCAATCCGTCCATTGCCATCTTTGCTCCTCTTCTCCAGATTCCCTATGAGTCCTAATGTCACTCTCGGGAATCCTCTGGCCAACTGTCGAATCACACCTCTCCAATTCTCCTTTGCTACTGCAACTCAAATCTAGGTTTCTTGGCTAGAAATCTGTCGAGGTAGTGCTTCCCTCTACCTTGGTTCAATCTCCTTCGACATTGTTTTGCACGGACATAAACAATGTTGCACGAACTCCTCAAATCAAAATTTGCACAACTCCCTTAGCCTCGACAACTCGAAGAATTTGAGCCCTTCAAGCTTTGTGCAATCTTTGTGTGGGTTGAATCTACTCCTTCCAACCAATTACGTCAATCCTTCCTGGCTCAGAAAGATGACGTGGCTTTGCATGAGCTTGATCTACCCTCCTCTGCCTCTGCGCTGGCCTTAATGGTTGACATAGCTACCGCGTGGGCTCCTCCCAGCTATTGCGTGTTTCTCTCCCGGCTCATTATGCTGACACAGGCACTGCATGAGCCTTTGCGTCACACTCTCTGCACTGTGTCACTTCTCCTTTGGCCTCTTTAGCTTTGGCACAACGCTGCTTCTATGCTGCAAATTCTCAGATTTCTTGGCTGGTGTCTTCAGTTGCCTATGATCTGCAATCCCTCTTTTACCATGCGAAAATTCCTAAATATAACACATTAGAAACCCCTATTGCAATTACTGGTTTACTATCTCCTACTTGCTCTTTACATTAACAAGTTATTTAATTGCATAAACATCGAAGTAAACACTATTGCAGCTTTCACCAATATACAACCGATGCACTGAAATAAAATGAGACAATAACACAAAGGACACCGTTATTTTCGGACAATCGTCCCCGGAAAAACCCAATGCGGGAAAACCGATGCAACATATACGAGGGTTTTATCATTAAGTAGATTTCGTGAATACAAATAGGGTGTCGGAAATGGCTCACCCAACAGAGAATATCCTCGATAGTAGTACCTCTATCCAGAGACAAATATTTCGGCAAATCAACAACTGGAAGATCAAACCCCACAGTGACTCGGCTGTTTCCTCTGTTGGATAGCAAAAGCTGCTCCAAGTACTACTCAACAATTGCGTCACTCCTCTAGGAGCTTCGTCACCCTCTCTCAGCTCAGAGTTTGTTGTTCTGCTCTCAGTCTGCCTTACAAAATCTCCCTAGCGCTGCCGTTGAGGCCCATCGTCAACCTCTGCACTGCCTGCATCAGCCTCTACGACCTCTGCGTAAGCCCTTCTAGGGCCTGCCCTGTGTCTCTCGGCACTGCACTGCATCTATTTTATGTATTCTTCAACCTCAGATGAAGGTTCCTTGCTGAACTGCCGCTCGCTGCAACTCTGATCACTAACTCGATTTCCTCAGCAAATTTTGCCCTAGAAAATCAAAATTTTGATCTCTCTTGTTGTGTCTTGTTGTCGCGCGGATTGGCACGACAACGCTCAGACCGGGGGCTGTCACTCTGATCCGCGATCCCTCCGTTTAAGCCTGTCTCCCGCGGCTAAGGGGTGTAGACCCTGAGAGATGATGAAGACCAACTGTCGACCAGTTGGTTGGGAGACACGAGACACGATTAAGATAAGCACTAAAATGATTTGATCAGTTAGCAGACCAGTGCCTTGAGAGATCATTATTAAGACGATTACTTGTTAAACGATATAGAAACGTGAAACGTGAACAACAGTCATTTGTCATTAGCTAAATCATAGTGCTCTTAGAATGACCCAAATGATATCCAGCAACTGAAGATTTAAGAAAGATGAATGCATGAAACCACCACGAGTAATAAACCATTAACTAGATATCATATTCGTATCTCGACTTGAAACTTCAGATCTCAGCGTGAAAGATATAACATGAAAACAACTGAATCTGGCAACAAAAATAAATTTTTCCCTTTTTTATATTTTTCATGATGAAGACAAATGCTTTAAAATTAAAGGAGAAAATTTGCTTGAACTTTTCAAAATAGAAACTAAGCTAAGGGCTCCAGAAACTCCCTCTTGAGTAAATCTTTTTTTTGGTGTCTAATGAGCTTGCTGGCTTGAACAGCATGTGGGACCCTTGGTATCCTTGGAGGTGACTATTCTCACCGAAGAAGTCCTCGCCCTCGAACAGAGCTGGCAACCTGTCCCTTGAAAACACAGTAAACACTTGCAAACGAATTGTTAGTGCAAAAAGAGACTTGGCATATAGAGACCAAGTTGAGCTTGTCCTTCAACTGAGAATGGACAAGCTACAACAAGTGTACAAGATATACCAAGTCCAGAAGAGATTTGACATAACTGCAAATCTCTCCTCCCTAGACAATAGTGCCTTCAGGAAAAATGAAAAACAACTAGATAGCAAATGAAAATCACATGAATATTAAACGACACAGGTATACCTCATGTACCAAGGCATACACCACAAGAGAAGCTGGTAACCCCAAAGACTTTTATTTATTAATGTGAATGCTGAGTACAAAATCCGGCAGAGTCTCCGCCAGCACAATAGCTCGTTCTATCATTCTACAATAAGAGCCCAAGGCTCATATAAATAGGAAAATGGGAGACAATCCCAAGGCAAATTCCAATGACAAATGGCAATCAGGTGAAGATCCCAATGAAGCAAGAAGAATGACAAGTGGCTGCTATGAATGCTTGTGATCCTGGAGATAACTGCTGATATCCTGTGATAGCTGAAGATAACTGCTGATATTAGATTGGCTGCCTTTGTAACTTCTTTTAAACTGCTGAGTAACATGCTGTCCCAACTGATGTAAACTGCTGTTGCTGCTGACTGGGCCAACGTATTTCATGGATGGCTGAGTTAAACTGCTGTACTGTACGTGAACTGCTGTTTTACTGCTGAGGAATGGGCCCACGTAATGTTGTTTGAACTTTGAAAGCTGAGTGGGATTGTGCCTTGATTTGCTGCTTACGGACTGCTCTTTAACTGCTGTGATATCCACGTATTGCTGCCCACGTGCTGCTGTTTATTGGCCACTAGACTTGCTGCTTGACTGCCATTTAACTAGCTGTTCTTACCTTTGCGTATTTGTTGGAGTAAACATCTGAGTTGACCACGTAACTTGCTGGTTATATGCGTACGGATGCCCACTTAAACACCTGCGTTAACTGCTTTGCTGTATACCTTTTGGCACCTGAATTTTTTGGCCAGCGTAATATGCTTTGACTTGTTGACTGGGCCCACTTATATTCCTGTTTTAATGCCCACGTACCTGCTGCCTAAGTTGACTGGCTGACTGCCCACGTGGAATTATGCTGATATATATATGCGTATTGCACTGGTGGCCTGAGATTTTCGTACGGACTGCGTACGGCTGAGTTATTTGCATATAATGGTGGGCTGAGGTGGGTCCCCCCCACTCACATTCTTTATACCTTCAAACTTTATAATATTTTCATATCAAAAACTAAATCAAAGTGAACCTCAAAAATTCCATGCTTTATGAACCTGTTGACTTTGACTTGACTTTGACTTTGAGTTGACTTTCTTTGACTTGAGGTTGACTTGAGCTGAAACTTTGTGAGGTGGGCCCCACATCGCTTGCCACATCAGCCTTGATCCTCTGCTTGGCTTCCATGTCAAAATTTGACTTATTTTGACTTTGGAAATTTTTTTAAATTTTTTAAATTATTCATTTTTTTGAATTTTTTCTTCATTTTTGCCACTGTCATTGGAAAAATCGCCTTTTGAGGGACTTTGAGTCATTTTTTGACCCCCAAAGTAGGCTCTAGGAGAATGTTGGGCCTCTGAGGATGAATTTTGACTGGTCATACGCCTCAGACATCTCCTAAGGCCACTTATTTATGCCTTTACATAAAAAATAATTAAAAAATCCCGTTTTGCGGGAAATTTTTAACTATTAAAAAATCCTACTTAGACCTAGCCAAATTCCACGAAACTTTTTGTGTGATCTAGTATGGTAATATACATCGACCCTAGACACTAAGATGTGTCAGGGGCTCAATCTTCAAACCGTCACCTCGGCTTTGAGGTAAAAATGAGTGAAAAAATCCAGAGAATTATCCGCCTCTGAAAAAGAGGAAACGAAAGGGATAATTCACCGGATAAAAAAAACACTCCAAGGTGTACTCGTTTGCTGATCGAGTCCACATCCTAGGCCTGTTACAAATTCAAGAAACATCATACTAGCATC
>APFE031296317.1:187586-208308 GCA_000404065.3 Pinus taeda | reverse complement strand
ATCCCAAGGCAAATTCCAATGACAAATGGCAATCAGGTGAAGATCCCAATGAAGAAATGAAATGACAAGTGGCTGCTATGAATGCTTGTGATCCTGGAGATAACTGCTGATATCCTGTGATAGCTGAAGATAATTGCTGATATTGGATTGGCTGCCTTTGACCAACGTTTAAACTGCTGTTTTAATAAAATCTGAACTGTAGATTGTAGCTGCCAACAGACTGTTCTGTTTATAATTGATTGGGTGATATGCTGAGTGGGCACGTGACTGCTGTTTAACCACCGTAAACTGCTGTTTAACTGCCTTTGAACTGCTATCCATTGGCTGTGATTAAACATGCTGTAGACTGCCTCTTAAACTGTGCGTATATACCTTGATTGACTGCACATATAATTGCTCTGACTGCCCACGTGGATACCTGTTTATGCTGCGTTAACTTGCTGTTCAAATCAGCGTTAAATGCTGAGTATATTGCCACGTTGACTGCCTTTAATCTGGGTATTGCCAACGTGGATTGCTGGACAGCTGCGTTGAAGATTTGCTGTGCATTGCCCACGTCAACAATGCTAAGTGGACCACGTAGATGGCTGTGTGTAAACATGCTATGGCCCACGTATATTCCTGTTTTCATGCCCACGTACCTGCTGTTCATGCCCACGTACCTGCTGTCTAAGTTGACCGGCTGACTGCCCACGTGGAATTATGCTGATATATATATGCGTATTGCAATGGTGGGCTGAGTTTTTCGTACGGACTGTGTACGGCTGAGTTATTTGCATATAATGGTGGGCTGAGGTGGGTCCCCCCCACTCACATTCTTTATACCTTCAAACTTTATAATATTTTCATATCAAAAACTAAATCAAAGTGAACCTCAAAAATTCCATGCTTTATGAACCTTTTGACTTTGATTTGACTTTGACTTTGAGTTGACTTTCTTTGACTTGAGGTTGGCTTGAGCTGAAACTTTATGAGGTGGGCCCAACATCGCTTGCCACATCACCCTTGATCCTCTGCTTGGCTTCCATGTCAAAATTTGACTTATTTTGACTTTGGAAATTTTTTAAAATTTTTCCAATTATTCATTTTTTTGAATTTTTTCTTCATTTTTGCCACTGTCATTGGAAAAATCGCCTTTTGAGGGACTCTGAGTCATTTTTTGAACCCCAAAGTAGGCTCTAGGAGAATGTTGGGCCTCTGAGGATGAATTTTGACTGGTCATACGCCCCAGACATCTCCTAAGGCCACTTATTTATGCCCCATTACATAGAAAATAATTAAAAAATCCCGTTTTGCGGGAAATTTTTAACTATTAAAAATCCTACTTAGACCTAGCCAAATTCCACGAAACTTTTTGTGTGATCTAGTATGGTAATATACATCGACTCTAGACACTAAGATGTGTCAGGGGCTCAATCTTCAAACCGTCACCTCGGCTTTGGGGTAAAAATGAGTGAAAAAAATCCAGAAAATTATCCGCCTCAGAAGAAAGAAAGGATAATTCACCGGATAAAAAAAACACTCCAAGGTGTACTCGTTTGCTGATCGAGTCCCACATCCTAGGCCTGTTACAAATTCAAGAAACATCATACTAGCATCACTTATTACAATTCCCCGTAGGGTGTGGAATCTGGGTACAAAGAAGAAATATGATGAAAAGATAGAAGGAGAGTTAAAAAACTCTGTTGACTGATGACATCTGATGGTACAAGTGTCCTCTGGATCATCCCTGGGCATGGAGTCGTCACATAATCATCAGGTGCTACTCCAGTAGTCAACAGGATCCATGGATTCAGTGGGACGATAGGACACTCCATCTCGTGATGAGCAAGATCATGGCAAAGCGTGGTCTAGTTCATGTTGGGTGACAGTGGATGGGTAGACATTGATATAATGGAGATACGTGGGTAAGATGAGATTGGTCTTCACATACTTTTTGCCATCAGGTTCCAAGAGAGGAGGATACCGTCTGCGCACGATGAACAGTCTGCCATAGTTAGAGTGGCGGAACGTCAGCATGGTGGTACCCTTTTTATATTGGCATGGGATCCGAGCTTTGCAGGATGTGACGGTTCAACTACCCTTAGGGGTGATCGGGTTTTTATTGGGAAAGATCACACAGATTTTCCATCGGGCTTTAGTGGTATGCGTATTACTTGGGAGACTTCACCAGTATGGCAGGATGTCTAGCAGGAGGAGATTAGGGGGAACACATGTAGACGAGGGATCATCTCCATAGGGATTGGACTACATCTTCAAGAGTCTACTCTTGAAGTGCACGATATCATTTACTCAGGAGGGCAACTTCTCGAGGGTCTGCTCAGGATTTTACATTGGCGACTTTATCTTACTGGACAACGAGTGAGCGAAGGAGGCTTCCCATGGGTCAGGATGGTTTGGGACTTGGGTGTCATAGGATTTATTCATGTGGGGATGGTGCTGGAACGAGTATTAGTGCAGTGGCGCATTTGGGACCTTCTCTTTAGGCCAACGCGTGGAGTAGCAACATGGGATGATACTGCTTGAGACAAACAATTTTTGGCGGGGAGGACTGTAATATTCCCAATTTTTGTGCATGCAAAAATAACTAAGGAGTTTTGTCAATTTTTGGCGATATTAAATAAAAAAGAGAAAATATTATTTTGTGGGAGAAGAATTTTTTTTTAATATGGAGAATGGTGGCAAAATAATATTTTAACGGAGAATGGAGGAAAATCATTATTTTATTGGAGAATGGCAGCAAAATAATATTTTCTTGAGAAAGGAGGCAAATGATTATTTTATTCAAAATGGTGGCAGAAAGTATCCTAATGGAAAATGGACCCCACTAATAAAATAATGGGGAGAAAGGAGAATCTATAAGCTAGAAGGAAGCTCCATGGAGAATTATAAATTGAAGAGACTCAATTGTAAATGATCCAATTCTATCAATTCTATTTGACAATTGAGAAGAAGCTCAAGTGAGTTTCAAAGAGTTTCAAGCGAAACTCAAAGCTATCTTCGGTGGACTTCGAGTGCCACCCTAGTTAGCCTTAGGGAAGATTACTTCAGATCTTCCATTGAGCTTAATATTCAGGATCTTTAGGACAAGTTGGCATTGTTTGTAGGGAACTTCCCAAATTGTGAACTTGACTTTGGTTGCAGGAGCACAAGTTGGTCCAAAGGAGAGGTTGAAATTGTAGAGTTTCCATTCTTTTCTCAAGAGGTCGAGACCAACCATTAGTAGATCAAATCATCCAGGATTTGAGGCCGAGTTACAACAAAGATCTTATTCCTATAGGAGGTTGTATACTTATTTGTTATGTTAGGCTCACTCTCATGTGATAAAAACAATTCTAAGTCCAAAATAATTAAATTAATTAAAATCAATAAAGTTGGATTTAACCCTATCTTTCTAGATTGGATTTCTTCCTCATAGTTAGGAGTCAGTTTAGATCTAGTTAGTTGAGAGATTCTCTCCAACTAGTTAGGCTCCTAGATTAGTGTTTGGTTAAGAGATTTTCACAACCATAGTGTCCAAGATAGATGTACTATCTTGAGACAAATTCTCCTCATGTATTTATATGTATCATAAACATTATTTTAATAATGAGAGTGTGAGGAATACAATACATCAAGGCTGAGGCCTTTTCCGCCATGTCTCTGCTATTTATGCCTCTCATATTTGATTTGTGTTTATTTTAATATTTTTTTCATGTGGTATCAGAGCCATATGGGCCTGAGACTTGGCCCCTACCAAGCTGAGGGAAAAGAAGAATATATGTATTTGTTTTGAGTTATGAGTGGCGGACTGTGTGGAGTTGAGGGCCTGGTTCCGATGAATGAAGTTATATTCTGCTAATCTGATTTTCGAGGACAGTGGCATTCTATAGGATCTTGAAAAAGGAGCATTGTTTAATTGACTGGGAGCGTTTTTTGTTTTCCTATGGAGTTGGAACATTAAACAAGCAGCCGGAGGCCGAGTCAAATCTAAAGAACCATGGAAAGCCAGGAAGATGGGGAAGTCGTAATTTCTAAATCTTTGTACACAGTGGTCACTGAATGCACTTAAGGAGGTTGAGCCAGGTGAGGAGGAGAGAGTCACTGCCTAGAAAGATATGTTGATGGAGGAAGCATCGTTCTGAGGCCGTCAAGTGATTGATGACTTGATCCAGTGAGTTCTGCCGGTGGATGAGGCCCAGAAAGATTGTTGGAGTCTGGAATCCTGCGCTGAGATAGGATCAACGCTAAATAGAAGGAGTTCTGCAAATTTGTGAACAGACCTTTTTGTAAAAGGATGATCGCGCTCGGATTGTGATAGAGGAGACTATTTTACATAGGAAAAAGCATTCAGTCAAAGGAATGCGTAGATCAATGAATGTTGATCTTGTCGTGCTGAGGTAGAACATTATTGTTTGTTTTGCACAATTTTTCACACCTTTTATTCATTGCTCTCAGGAAATATCATTAAAAAAATTGTGATCGTTTATTACCTTAGTCATATTTCTCTCCATTGACAGATCTCCACCTTTTAGTTACATTGTCTCCTTAACACACTGATTTGGAGATCAAGTGCATATAAGAAATTATGTTGTGTGAAGTGTGCAAATTTTAATCGCAAAGAAATTTGCTTCCAGCGCAGTATGGAGAGAAACCTTGTGACAAACCCTGAGAACAACGCAATTATACCTTCGAATTTGCGCTGCGGAGAAGAGGTACGCCAAAAGGAATAGGAAAGTGTCCTTACTTGCGCCAATGGTGGGAATTAAAGAAATTGCGTGGAAGGGTTGTACACCCAAAAAGGCTACACTTTCCTCCCTTTCTAAATGCTGACGTTCAGAGAAGACGTTTTGGCTTGGAATCATCTTTATCTACATTCTACTATTCACTGGTATTCTAAATCTCAGTCCCTTTATTTGCTGATGGAAATGCTATTATGTCCATTTTGGTCAAAACTTACTCTGCTGCTTTGAGAGTGTTGTGTTCGAATCCTCGGCTTTGGAGCTCTGGCAGATTTTGACGTGGCTTTTCTGCTCTAAGGAAATAGGGTGCAATTGTTCATGCTAGAAATTACGTGACTTTTGACATTCCCATGAAATTTTTTAAGGTGTGCTTTAAATCTGAAACAACAATTCTCTTTTTTTAAAGTGACTTCATACAACTTTTTAACGAAATTTTAAAAACGGGAGTATCTAAAAGCGATTATAAAGGTTTTTTATCGAGAGATAAAATGTGGATAAATAAGGTATATTTTTTAAATGAGTGATTTTTGGGAGATAAGGAGTGGATAATTTTTTTTATTTGTAATGGAGTAATAAGGGTATGTTTTTATTTTTTATTTTGGAGTAATAAGGTAAACTTCTTTTTGTGATATTTCGAGTGATAAGTGATTTGTAATTTGGAGTAATAAGGTGTGAGTTTTGTCATTTTGAAGTGATAAAGAGTTATTGTCCAAGTCAACACAAATTTGGAAGTTTTTGATGTATAGGTGGTTTTGTATGAAAATGAGAGCAATGCATGTATCATGACGAAGGCCATTGAAAAAAGGATCGAACATTGTATCAAGCATAATAAAGATATCATTTTTTGGTGATTGTGTCCTAAATTCGCCTGAAATTGAATAAGGGGATCTCAGGTACACCATGAGTATGTTTGTGATGGCACATGATTCTGATGTTGCTTATTTTTTGTGTCTAGTTTTGACACTATCTTTTGTAAAATGATACACATGGAGTACACAACAAATTGCATGCACATAATAAATTCTCTTCATGTAATCAAGCTAAAATAAGCAATGTACAAACAATCAAGAAGTTGTAACACATAATCAAAAATATCAAGTTGTTAGCATCAACAACAATTCTACATGCAATTCAACATCATTCACTCAAGGCAATCAAGTTAATGAAGTTGTCATCTACATCAACAAACAACTACATCAACTTTTGGACAATGCACTTGCAACTTTTTTGTAAGCGTCAAAACAAAATTGTAACTTGCAAATAATCTTATTTTTTGTAAGTTAACTTGTAATCAAATTGAGTTGAATTGTAAAGGTGCATTCTCGGTTGAAACCGACACCCAAGATTTGAATTGATAGGGAGTCAATTAAGTCTAGTGAGTCCATTGTTTTCAACTAAGTCATCAAATTCATTTGAACCTATCATTCAAACCACTGTACGTCTTCTCTTGGGTGCATTTTTGATAGTATTCGACACCCTTCTTTTGATCAATCAAGTGAGTGAGTTCAACTCTAAAGCAAGCGAGCGTGCAATTCAAGAAACAATCAAAACAAACATCAAACGAGAGAATCAAGCAAATACAAAAGCAAGCGAGTGTGACAAAATTCAAGCGAATGTAAAGTTAATTGAAGCAAATCAAGCAAGCGTGAAATTGATTAAAGTAAGTTCAAGCGAGCATGTCAAAGATCAACATGGGTAAAGGAGGAAAACGTCTTCAAAGTGCAGAACTGGAGATTAAAGAGTTGAATGATTGCAATCATGAGTTACAAAACACAATTGAAATACTGGAATGGAAGTTGAAGCAAAGTCAAACCTTAATCAATCAAATGACCAGTAAATTAGAAGTAGCAAAAGACTTTCAAATTGAGCTCGAAGTGAAAGAAAAACTCATTCATGCACTTCAAATTAACAGAAGTGAAAAGCAAGATTTACTAGATGCACAATGTGCAGAGAAGACAGATGCAAGTTGTGACACATAAGACCTCATCACAACAGCAAATGAAAGTTGTGATACAAGCAATCTTCTTTAGCAAGTTGATATAAGTTGCGACACAGATGAACTAATGAAACAGGTTGATATAAGTTGTGACACAAGTGATCTCATCCAACCAGTTGTACTACTAAATGATGCAACAAGTAGTACCAAAGATGAAATTGATAAGTTTGATGCAGCATGTCAAATCGATGAACTGTTAATGATTGATGCCCAGTGTGATACAACAGATTTAATAAATCAAGGACAAAATGTTAGCAACAACAACAAGAATGAAGAATAACAGCAGCATAGCCTTTCCAAAAAAGTGATCAGACCTTGGGAAGAAATCTCCTTCAACAAAGATCGACATGGCCTAGGATACAACAAAGAAAACACTTTGTTTGTTCCAAATTTCTCAAAACCAGTTCATTTTGTAAGTGTTGGTTTTCTAGACAATAATCAGAATATGGTTAAGTGTAACCATTGTAAGCGAAATGGCCATATGGAGAGTAAATGATTTGACCTCCATCCTTGTCACCATTGTGGCAAGAAAAATCATTCATTTGAAAGATGCTGCAAGCGAAATCAACCACCTAGAGTGAAGATCAATTACGCATGGATTGATCCTTGGAAGTGACCATCTACAATCAAACAGTTGTCTATGTGTTACCGAAGGATTCAGTCTCACATGAAGACAAATTCTATAGTAAAATGAAGATGGTGAAACTCTCCTACACCTGAAGGGGGCGAGTTCCAAAATCAAATGTCGATTGTCTCTCCTTTCAGCTGACAAAGGGGGGAAAATGATAATAATGAAATTGAAGGTTGTTAGACTGAAAGTTTCGACAACATCAACAAGCCGTAGTAAATAGTTTTCGACAGAATCAACTCAGCTAGAGGGCGATCATCATTAGCAGCCAGTGGCCGTTCAACATCATGTAGCCAGTGGACAATCATCATCTTCCTTAAAGCAACCAGTGAGTAGTTTTCAACAAACAACAGTGGGCAATTTTGACATTAGTAAATTCGCTAGTGGGCGTTCTCAATATTTTGTCAGTGGATAAGCAAATTCGCCAGTGGGCGTCATCAACATTTTGTCAGTGGACAAAGGATGCTGATTGAAAGCAAAGGATAGATGGATCCTTTTGCAGCTTGGCACATGATGGAGTCGTCAAGAAAAATTCAGAGATGAATCAGACTTGCAGCTGATTCATGTTCTCTTCAGATTGGAGTTTTTTCAGCATCCAACTTCGATGGTTTTTCAGGCAACGTTTTTTAGGATCAACAATTTTAGCATGAGAACTTGGAAGATGGTTCCTGGTTCTTATTTTGGACTTATCATTGAGGGGGGGAATGTTAGGCTCACTCTCATGTGATAAAAACAATTCTAAGTCAAAAATAATTAAATTAATTAAAATCAAGAAAGTTGGATTTAATCCACCTTTCTAGATTGGATTTGTTCTTCATAGTTAGGAGTCAGTTTAGGCCTAGTTGGTTGAGAGATTCGCTCCAACTAGTTAGGCTCCTAGATTAGCGTTTGGTTGAGAGATTTTCTCAACCATAGTGTCCAAGATAGATGCACTATCTTGAGACAAATTCTCCTCATGTATATATATGTATCATAAACATTATTTTAATAATGAGTGTGAGGAATACAATACATCAAGGATGAGGCCTTTTCTACCATGTCTCTGCTATTTATGCCTCTCATATTTGATTTGTGTTTATTTTAATATTTTCTTCATCTTAGCAGGATCATCAAGGGCCAAATTGCTTCAGGCATCACTCCTTTAAGAAGACAAAATTCATATTATATTGCAGAATAGTTTTCATTGTTAAGGGAAGAATTATATTTCATACTAATACCAAATTGGCAGAGATTATCTCTTTGTTCTAGGGTCAAATTTATCTCTCAAATCTAATGCAGAACTTTGAAGTTGCATGGAGGTCGAATAGCTCAGTACCAAGGAGCTGAATTGCAAGCTCAAGATCGAATCAAAGTAGCCATTCTTTTTCTTATCACAGAGGCTCAAATTGCTATTTTGTTCTCTTCTTATACCTAAGTTGCACGATATGGGGAAACATGTATGAGTTTTCGAAATGGGTACGGGTGTGAAACGTGACCCCCCCGAATTTTGGAAACGGGGAAACGCGATATAATATATATATATATATATATATATATATATATATATATATATATTATATATATATATATATATATAATATATATATTAGGGCATTTAAGAAATGTTATGTGGAATCATAAGGTGTACATGATACATTATAATTTATTACATAATTAGATTGTCCAATGTCAATGCATAAACTATAAATCTCTAAATTTACATCACATTTACTCATGAATGATCACATAATGAAACTAGAAATATCGGAATATCCACAATCAGGCTTTATTATATATCCAAATTTCAAAATCAACCTTTATTATATATATGAGGCTGCAAGTACAATAGAGACTATGAGGATGCAAGTTCAATAAAGACTATGAGGATGCAAGTACTATAAAGATTAAAGACTAATTCTCATCATCATAATCCTCATAAAAGACAGAAGTAGAAGCAAGCTCAACAATGGATGGTGGAGCTAAAGAAGATGATTGGCCAATTCCACTTCTAGGCTCCCGTTCCTCAATATTTAGGGCAACAAGAGAGAGCTCCAAATCAGGACTTTCTGGATCCACATCCCATTCTTTAGAAAGACCCTATGAGATGCAAGCGAAGGTTGGAGTGCACATAAACAAGATCCTTTGCATTCTGTGAGCCCAACCTGTTGCGCTTCACAGAATGAATAAAACCATAGGTGCTCCAATTCCTTTCTACTGATGAAGAGTTGCCACTTGTGAAAGAACACTAATGGAAAGGTTTTGCAAATGTACACCATTTGTTCTATGACAAATCCACCACCTAACTAGATTCATGGTGCTTCTCTCCTCCAAAGCTGAGATATTTGAATAATCATCTAATCCTGCAACAAAACTGACAAATTCTTCTTTCATCTCCTTATGTAGATGAGCTGGAAACATTCTCATAAGGGCTTTTTTCACCCATTAGCCACCTCTCTATCGTTATGGGGTGCCTTCCTCTCCGCATTGCTTTAAGCAATAAGCTCCTCATCATAAAATTTGGGGTTCAAAGCATGTGCTAAAGTGTGCAATGGAGTGTTCAAATTGTTCCACCTATCAACAATGATTTTCTTGACTAAATCAGCAAAATGATGATCAACAAATAAAAACTGTGGAGACTTTGTGGAGACTCTTGTGAAATGATTTACATAATTTTCTCAACCATGGTATCCATACCGTCATATACCTCTCCTAAGAAAGGTTGGTCAGTGTAAGCATTCCGAAGAAGCTCAAATGCAGGGGTTGTGAACTTTAGCAAGAAATCTATCTTGCTCCACCACTCCTCATCAAGGCACAATCTACACACCATATATCCCCGCTTTGAATTTGCCTATCTCCACTCAGCCTAGAGTTGACTCACCACCATACAAACTAATCGTTGCTTAACCTCAATAAGACGGCGCAACATTAAGAAGTTTGAGGCATATCTTGTCTCGACAACTTTTAACAACTCCAATTTGGAGTACTCTTGAAATATTGCTTGAGATTGGTGGTGGTCGCTGATGAATTGAACAATCTCCCTTGCTTACCCTGTGATTTCCTTTATCCATGGAACCTTATTGTCGATCTCCTCTAAGATTAGATTTAGATTATGGACAATGCAGGGTGTCCAAAAGATGTGGTCATACGTCCCCTCAATAATTAAACCTGCAACTTTGCAAATTGATGCATTATTCGTGATAACTTGCACCACCCTGTTAGGTCCTATTTGTTCAATAGATTTTATAATAACAACATCAATGAACTGTGCATCTTTTATCTCTCTTGAGTTGTCTTCCGCCTTTAAAAACATTGCTTCTTTTGGTGAAGTGTCAATGATATTTATCAATGGCTTGCGCCTTGTATCTATCCATCCATCTGAGACTATGGTAACCCCAAAGTGTTGATTTGGGGTAGCATCAGATATGCTCTAGCCATGAAAATTGGTGGAGAGGCTAAAGCACATGAGATCTCCAAGACCCATAAATGGTTTGGGGAAATTCCACCCGGTTAGAGAGATATTAAAATAATTAATATTTTTAATGGAGTTCTTAACTTTAAACTTAGGAAAATTAAAATATTAATGGGTATTAATATGAAACTAGGTGAGAATGTTCTAATTGACATGGATCAAACCAAATCTAATCTTAGCCGTTGATTAGAGATTTAATCTCGTCCGTTAAAGAATCAACATAAAAAGTATAAGAGGAGGCTTGAGGGTTAGTTGGAGATACACCAAGATTGATCAATTAGTTCGATTTTCTGGAGTGGGGTTTGTTGAGAAAATTCGAACAAGTGATCCGAGTTGCAACGAGGGGCAATGAGTGCATAGCAAAGATGCAGAGATAGTGACGAAGGGCCAGTGCAATAAATTAAGGAGGCTTCGCAGAGGGCCAGAGAGACTGCGCAGAGGCTAGCAGGCCCTGTGTGAGTGATGCAGAAGGCCACCGAGCCAGTGCAGAGCAGCAGAGGGCTGATGCAGAGGGTTCTAGAGCTACGCAGAGGCCAAGAGGGCTAATGCAGAGGGTTCCAGAGCTACGTAGAGGCCAAGAGGGCTGACACAGAGCCTCAGAGAAGCGTTGGAAGGTTTTTCGTGGAGCAGACTTGTTGAATATCTGCTTCCAAAGAGAGTTATTATTGTCAAATAGAAATCTCTATTGGGTGAGCTAGTTTGGCACCCTAGTTGTACTCAAGAAAGTTGCTTAATAATAAAACCCTCAGAACTGTTGCACCGGTTTTCCCAAGTTGGGTTTTTCCGGGGATGATTGTCCAAAAATAACAGTGTCCCTTGTGTGTTTCCCTGTTATTTCAGTTGATGATCTGTAGATGGTTGAGATTGCATTTGTGATTATTTTCAGTATTTATATGGTTAAATAACTTGTTAAGAATAAACAAGTAGGTGAAATAAACCAGATAATGCAGGAAGAATTTCTGATGTTTTAGACTTAGGAATTTCAACACAAAGTTACTCCAGGAAGAACGAATTGGTGATAAGATTCTTCCACCAGTTCCTTCTCATTTTTGAGAAGTTGAGTTCTGACTTTCTCATAGTTGTGCCCCTTGTACCCTATGGGAGCTTTGTTAACTGCCCTTATCATATCTTGCCAGTGAGGAGAGCGAACAACATTGAATGGGATACCACATGCAAAGATGCACCTAGCCACCTTGGAATCAACTTCTTCTCTCGCTTGCACATTCACCAATTTAGCAATTCTACTATCTTGAACTGAAGTGGATGCCCCTTTGGTATTTTTGGACGGTGGATGTTCTTGTTGTTGAGTGGATCTCCTCTTCCTTTCTTCAACCACAATCCTTGGCTCAATGTTTGATGGAGCTTGAGGAGTAGCTTGAGTAAGCTCTTCATGCCTTCTTTTAATTCCATCCGCCTCATCTTGCTCTCTTTGATATACCCTACTCACCAATGGGTCTGTAGTTTTTATGCAACAAGAAATCCCATGTCCTCCTCCATGCAAAAGATGTGCCTTCACTCTTGGGTAGAAGCCCTTGGACGAATTATGCAAAGATTACATCGCCATTCCCATGAGCCACCACTACACATTTTTGAAGCTTTTGAACCTCCAAAGAGAATAATATTCAGCCCTCGAGTTGACTTGGGGGTTGAACTTGCACCTTGGTTAGAAGCCATCGTTAAAAAAAAAAAAAAAAAATCTAAAGAAAAAATGTTTTTCACATTTTTGGAAGCATAAACCCTCGAAAAATAGAAGAAATAGTGGGAAAAAACTAAGAAAATGAATACTTCTTACCCAAATTAATTTTTTCTACCTGAAGTTACCCGAAAATGCCACAAAAGACGAGAAATATGGTTGTAGCTGAGCCAAAAACCAAGAATGTTGTTGCTGGAAACTCCCCACTCCATATTTGCTTGTGAAATTTCTTTCTCTTGTTGCTGAAATCTCCTTTGCTCACTGTTGAAAACGCCCTAGCTGAAACCATTGCTCTCTTCCTCTTTTTTCCTTGCTAAAATCATCCATCTCCAAGTGAAATGACTTGCTCAATTCGTGTGATGAGGGAATGAGGCGAGTCTTTTTATAACTTGCAAGAGCCATCTAGAAGCATCCAAAATATATTTTATTTGCCAAATAAAATAATAAAAACAAAAAAAAAACCACTTAAATGCTGAAACATGGCCATACGACTTGGAAACGCGTTTCAGGTCGCACTAGGCCACGTTTCCCCCACGTGAAACGTGGCAGTATGGCCTGAAACACATTTCCAGGACATACCAAACGCGTTTCAGCTTTTCCGTACTGTTTCTACCCAGAAACAGCCTCTGGCGCAGCATTTCCTGCAACATAGTCCTATACACCAGACAATGATTAAAGAACAGATTGATTTTTGAAGAATTTGTTATAAATAACCAAGGGAATTATATTGTTAGAAGGGCCGAATACCTCAGCCAAGGAGGAATGAATTTCTGAAAATTTTCATTGCTTTCCTAAGGCTGAATTAATGGTCCAAGCAACCAAATCTACTTGGAGGGAGAGCCATCTTTAGTCTCTGATTTGGCAGGAGATTTATTAGTATCTTTGACAGCCAATTTTTTTTCTATCAGTAGGACAAATTGCTGAAGGATAAAATCTCACATTAGGTCGGAGAATGTTCAGCCTTTCTTCATAATATTAGTCCATGTTGGCAGCAATAATTCATCAAGTTCTAGCATACCCATTTCACAGACATTCCAGTGTATTACTGAAGCAAGATTTCAGGCAGTGTAATTCTCCTCTAGTGAAATTCAATAAGTGTATTTGTTCTCTCTCAGTTGCAGTGAGTTCCAGTTTCCATTGTGTTATTTCCAAGTTGCAACTCTGTCATATATTTAATGACAGGCTGAATATTATTGGACTTGCATTGTATGAATTGGGGCTGATATTTAATAGAGGAAAAAATGATCTTATATGCTGTCCCAAACATGAAATAATGGTTTTGATCTTTCTTGAGTTATTTGCTATCATTTATTATTGCTTTGAATCCTCACTTGACATGTATTTACCATTGTATATCTCTGTTGGAAATGGAAAAATATTAAAGGAACACCTATAGCAGTATGTCCATGATGTGTTTGACAAAATATCTCACTGAAAGGGCTCATTAAAACTCAGAAATTTAGTGGTCAATTTGGGGCATTTCCTAGTGGGAATATTACACTTGCTCTTAAACATCCTATAAAGTTGTCTCATACAATGAGACCTTAATAGGCATGGAAGGATCTTCTGACTGCTCCTTCCCACCTGAAGCTAAAGGTTGAATCCCTTTGAATTGCTCAAGCTTTGGAGCTTCCTAATCCTTGTTCTCTGTCACTGTGTTACTTCTTGCTTTTGCTCGAATAGGATAGCCCTTTAGCCTACACAAGTTGTCCTCTCTAACTCTAATAATGTGGCCATCCTCGGAGCTAGATCCCCTAGGTTTGATCAGTGGTTGTCCATCTTGGAATGCTACAACAAACACCTTCTTCTCTATTATAGAACTGAGAACAAGCTCCACCGAAATTCTGGCACTGATTGCATGTTCTTCACTTTCAACACGCCTCTTGACTCAAGTAGGAATAACATTGTCCCAACTCCCTTCACTGCATGTTTGGTATCAACACCAAACTCCACATGCATCTCTGAGTTCCACTTTATCGGGCTGTCAAATAGCTCCAGTGCTCCTATCATATGACGTGAGGTTCCACTATCTAACAAGCACGCACCAGCTAGTATGGTGCTTGAAGAAAATGTTGTATCCTAGAGACAATTCTTGTCCAGGGAATTGCCACCTAGGCATCAAAATAATAGATTGATTGGTAAAATTATATTGTTTGGAAGCAGAATAGATTGACGATATGCCTTGACCTCCTGAAACTTCTTTTCTTGAATTCAACAGGCTGGTTTCTGACTTTGCAGACAAAATAGTTTTTAAACAATGGTAGAAGATATAAGAGATTAAGTTAATTTCTCGAGCTTAAGAATCTAAGAAACTAAATCTAAGAAGCATAGTGTTAAATGTTTAAAAATTTTGTGAGATGATAGATGTGTTCCTCAAACACCTGTACTGTCTCAATCCACATAAGATTACACTTGCATTCAAAACACACTGAATCTTCTACAAATCTGTAAATTTCATATAAATTGTGCAGATTTTATTCCACAGATGGCTTGTACGTTATTTTGGATCTTATAATTTGCCTCAGACTCTTAAGAACATAAATTTGAAGAAAAAGAATTTGAAAGAAGTAACATACACATGAAAACGGATTGCAAATGATCTGGAAACTAGATTTTTTATTGCAATTCTTCAAAGTTGTTTGAGTGCATCTCGAGACAATATGCCAAAATTCAAAACTCCCGAACCCCTTTCTTGGGTTCCTTTCTTCTTTTTATACAAAATAATATTAAAATTGCTATGATTACTCTTGGTAACTGTCAAACTAAATGTAACTAAAATATCAAAATAACATCTACAAAACATTAATTTTCAGCAACATTACATAATTGAAATCTCTGGTGGTTCGAATATGCCATATTAACAAAGTCTTCGTGAACTAATCTGAAACCCATTTTTCCAAAGCTTAAACTGCAAATTGTGCCAAGTGATTCTACTGATCGCCTATTAGGTATTGGAACCCATCCATTCTTCTAAAAGTTGCATCTAGTTCCGTAAACTTTTGATAATTTGGTTTTATCAAAAGTAAATTATTTAGTTGCAACCATAATTGGAATTGCTTGTGTAACTTTTCAAATATCATTTGACCCTTTAAAACCTTGCCAAATCCTGCCAGCTTCTTCTTTACACTTTTCTCTGTATAAAACTTCTAGATTAGCTTCTTTAGACATCAGATTATCATGTTAATCCCAGCATGAAGGCAAACCTAAGTGCACCAATTTATCGAACTTATTTGTGAACATATTAATGTTTTTCTTCATTGAGATACAATGTTCCTGAGCTTGATTTACTAAGGACCTTTTAGTCGATGCTTTATTTGTTTCCATTACTAGGAGTGACATTTGCACTCCCACATTGTACTTTCACTATATGTATCCTCTAGTCCCATTGACCTACTTTTGTGGTTATTTATCGGACATTAATAAAATTATCTTATATTGTTACTAGTTGAGTCTAGTCCTCAACACCTATTGCTTTAAGCTCCTCCCAAGTCCTAGTGTTCAGAAATTTCACAATCTTAGTGGCCATTTGGGGCATATCACCTAGGTCCCCTCTGATTTTTCTGATGGCATGCTCAGTTTTCCGAATCATGGCCTTTTCATCTCCTATTAATCTGATTGAATTCCACATCTGAGTAATCTCATGCACTATCTTGTCCCATATTAGTTGCTTTGCTTCAGTATAGGCAATTTGCCTATTAAATGAACTCTTAGTCTATTTATTTTGCTCGCAATTTCTTTTTTCGTCTTCTGTAGTCTTCCATAAACTTTCTTTTGGCTATATTTCCTGTCCTAAAACCATGATCTCATCAGTGTAGGAATTTACAGGGTAAGTTCCTCAGATAGAACACCAAAGGACACTGCTCACAAATAGATCACAGATCAATACACCAGTATTCTTGACGTGATTAAAACCCTCAAAGAGGGAAACAGTCCACGTCCTGAGCCAATGCGACCACTTCAGGCAATTTATTAATAAAAGAATGAAAATTTACATAAGCTTCTCTCATGCACGGTTAACCTACAAATGACCCTCCATGCGCTTTAAATAGAATTCATGGACCAATCGGGTGTCAAGCCACGGATCAAGTGTCGGTAATACCGAGGAGAGAATGAACCATCAGATCACTACATATCGTGCCCGTCGGATTGTAAGTTACAAAATGTAGAACGGTAAAGAAACACACTTTACCTAACTCTATACCTAACTCTATACTAGACCAAGTTGAACTTAACTATTCCTATGTGTCGGAATATCCTAACATCCCCCCTTAAGAACAACTTGGGATAGGATTGAAGGATTTACAAATATGACACAATAGGAGAAGGAAGGAGGCACTAGAGCCTATCCCCCCTTAGTGACAACTTCCTGAACTCCAACCATAAATCGAAGTTTAGTAAACTTCGCCTCTGTGAGAGCCTTTGTAAAGATGTCTGCAACTTGATCATCTGTTGAACAATATTGCACTTCAAGAACATGGTCAGGAATGAGCTTTCTGATGAAGTGCATGTGTAGTTCAATGTGTTTGCTACGCTGATGTTGGACTGGATCTTTGCATAGTTGAATGGCACTTTGATTATCACACCAAACTGTAGTCGGATGCTGCTGCTGAAAGCCAAACTCTGATAGGATCTGACGAAGCCACAAGGCTTCCTTACTAGCTTCTACGGCACCACGATAGTCTGCTTCTGCTGAAGAAAGAGAAATAACATCTTGTTTCTTGCAAGCCCATGTAATAGGTCCTGAACCAAGAGTGAACACATAACCTGTAGTGGACTTTCGATCATTAGGGTCACCAGCCCAATCGGAATCAGTGAAACCAACCAATAGAGGAGATGCTTCGGCACTATAATGAATTCCAAACTGAACTGTACCTCGAACATAATGAAGTATTCTTTTAGCTGCTTTCCAATGACTTTCACGTGGGGTTTGCATAAACCGAGAAATAAGACCAACAACAAGGGAAAGGTCGGGACGAGTATGGGTTAGATACAAAAGTTTTCCTACAAGTTGACAGTATAAGGTAGCATCAACTTCAGGGGAAGTACAAGTGACTAAAAGTTTGACTCCAGACTGAAAGGGAGAAGGGGCTGGCTTACAATCTTCCATGTGAAAATGGCGTAGAAGATCACAGGCATACTTGGACTGGGAAAGGGAAATACCCTCCTTGGATTGCAAGACTTGAAGACCGAGAAAATAATGTAAGTGTCCTAAGTTTCATTTCAAACTTCTTTTTAAGGCTGGACTTCACATGGTTTATAAGGTTGGGATCACTACCAGTAAGAATAAGATCATCAACATAAAGAACAAGAATGATAAGAGACTTACCCACTTTCTTGGTGTAGACAGTATTGTCAGAATGACACCTAGAAAAGCCAGTATCTAAAAGAAAGCTATCCATTTCGGCATATCAAGCCCGAGGGGCTTGCTTGAGACCATAAAGGGATTTCTTAAGCAGACATACAAGGCTGGAGTCTATTCGTATATAGCTAGGAGGTTGTTCCATATAGATTTCTTCATGCAAGTCCCCGTGCAAGAAGGCAGATTTAACATCCATTTGATGGACTTCCCATTTGAAAGAGGCAGCAAGGGAAATAACAAGGCAGATAGAGTTCATTTTGGCAACAGGGGAGAAGGTTTCAGTATAGTCAATGCCTTCAACTTGTGAAAAACCCTTAGCAACAAGACGAGCTTTATGTTTATCAACTTTTCCATTTGATCCAAACTTGGTTCTGTAAACCCATTTGCATCTAACAAGCTTTTGTCCCTTTGGAAGAGGAACAAGATCCCATGTATCATTTGCCAATAATGAACGATATTCTTCATTCATAGTTGCGTCCCAATCTGGATGGCCTGAAGCTTTTGCAAAGGTGTCAGGATCATAATTCGTTGAAGCTTAAGCCAGTAAGGAAGAGGCTCTATTGAACTGAGAACGTGTACGTCGTTGATCTGTAGGATCGCCTGTTGCATCCTGAGTAGCACGGACCCATTTTGGAAGCTGAGCAGTTGAAGGAGGATCCTGAGAAGGTGGGGGAGGATTTTCATCCTCGCTATCATCATCTGAAGAAGAAATATTTTCAGAAGTAGAAGGGATAGAGAGAAGTGGCACATTCGCCGAACTAGGCTCGTAGGCTGATATATTTTTCAGCAAACTTTACATCTCTTCTAATGATAACATTTTTGGACTTAAGTGGAATAAGTCTATATCCTTTGACATCTTCAGAATATCCAACAAAAATACATTTTTCATTCTTAGGTTCTAAAGCTTTATGTTTCTCATCTGGAATATGGGTACATGCTTCACTTCCAAAAACATGAAAGTGACTTACCTCTGGTTTAATTGAGCTCCATGCTTCTTCTGGAGCAATATTCTTTAAAACCTTAGTAGGAGTGCGATTTACTATGTAATTTGCACAGTTAATAGTTTTTTCCCAGAAATTAAGACTAAGTCCTTTAGATTGAAGCATACAGTTAGCCATTTCCTTTAAGGTGTGATTCTTCCTTTCAGCTACACCATTTTGTTGTGGAGCATATGGAACAGTATGTTGCATTTGAATTCCATGCTCAGTGTAAAAGTTGATGAATTTGTTGTTAACATATTCTCCACCATTATCAGATCTTTAGCTTAAGAATTTGATGTCTAGATTGTTTCTCAATGAAGGCCTTAAAGGCCAAGAACATGTTAAATACTTCACTCTTGAGTTTTAAGAAGCATACCCAAGTGCGTTTGGAGAAATCGTCAATGAAAGTTAAAAAATACTTGTAGCCAGAGAATGAAACAGCTGGAAATGGACCACATAAATCACTATGCACACGTTGTAAAGGGGCTGAGGCGTGCCAAGAGGCACGTTTTTCAAAACTATCCTGATGATGTTTTCCGAGTACACATTCGGAACAAACACCATCTTTGCAAGATACCATAGGGAGACCTGTCACCATATTTTCTTTACATAGATTTTGAAGGGAGTGACAGTTTAAGTGACCAAATCGCTCATGTCAAAGTTTGCTCACTTCATCATTATGAGCAACAAATATCGAGGGAAGAGTTGATGACCCAAAGTTGTTAAACTTGTACAACCTTGTAGAATCATCAACAATGCCAGTAGCTAAAATCTGTTTAGGATCTCTTAGGTCCTTAATTACAACAACATGAGGTGAAAATTCAACGGTTTTACCTTCCCCTGAACGAGTTATCTGATATATAGATAAAAGGTTGCAGGATAAAGTTGGAACACATAATACATCATTAAATTGACCATTATCTAGATGAACAGTTCCACTCCCTACAACACTAAGAGATCTATCATCACCAACATATATATTTTTGGTGTTACAATCATTTAAAGAAGGAAACATGGCTTTGTTTTTGGCCATGTGATAAGAAGCTCCAGAATCAATGACCACTCATGAGAATGAGAGGAAGAAGATACATTTAGTGCATAGCCAGACCGAGATGCTTGACAACCACATGCAGAAAGTGCCATTCTGAAGATGAAGTTGAAGTTGAAGAGTGCTCCAAATGGATGTTATGCTTCTTCATTTCTGCTTCCAAGGCTTTCATCTTCTTAAAGCATTTGGATTCTAAGTGGCCATCTCGATTACAAAAGTGACAATGTTTATTAGTCTTCTTCCCTTTGTTTTTATTTGCCTTATCATTCTGGTGAAATGATTTTTCATTTTGAGGCTGAAATTGCTTAGGACCCTTGTTTGGTTTAGGACCATTCCTTTTAGGATACTGCTTCTTAGGATTCTTTGAATTTGGTTGTTGCTGGGTGGCTAAGGCTTTCTTAGAAGAGTTTCCAAGATTAATAAGACCAAGATGTAAGAATTTTTCTTGTTCTCTTATTAAAGAATCACAAAAGATATCAAAAGAGGGGGACTTTTAGTCTTGTCTTTGAGAAATAAAGGCTTCTCTAGTAGAATGGAGAGAGGAAACAAACACAGAGTAGGCTGGTTCAACTTAGTAAGAATGGAATAGATAAGGCTACCATCTTCTTTTTTAACTTTAACACCTTCCAAGAGTGTTAGGTCCCTACACTACTAGTGTAACCCCTTATTGTTATTAGTACAACTCCCTTATTATATTGTTGTGCCCATGTAGTCCCCATATTGTTATATTGTGCCCCATAGAAGCCCACTATTGTTATTATTGTGCCCTTGCATTATTATTGTTATGTCGGCTCTAATTATATTATGACCCCTTAGACTCCTATATATAGAAAGGAGGTCTTGTCATTT
>APFE031296317.1:169130-186862 GCA_000404065.3 Pinus taeda | reverse complement strand
CATTATTATTGTTATGTCGGCTCTAATTATATTATGACCCCTTAGACTCCTATATATAGAAAGGAGGTCTTGTCATTTGTATCATCCAAGAATTGTTCATTTGTGTATGTAAAGGAGGTTGCCCCCTCGAAGAGACTGAATTCTAAGGCGTTGATCTATCTTTTTTATCTTTTGTGAGCTGGTTTCATAACATTTGGTATCAGAGCTTTGGATTTTAGGGTTTCGTTGCTCCAAACAAGTCATCGAGGAATTTTCGCTATAACTTTTTTGCTACGAAGTTTCAGAAGCTAAAAAAAAACCATTTGAGAAGAAATCGTTCTGCACCTCGGTTCGAATTTCAGATCTTGTATCACTATATTTTCAAAGGTATGATCTGAGGAAGTTAGGGTTTTTGCAGACTCCCGAATTACATTTCAAACAGGTGACCTTGGGAAAATCATCATAACTTTCTCTGCGAGCATCAGATTGAAATTTCGTAAGAAGTTGCAGAAAGAGGACGGGCTGTAGTTTTTTTTGTATCGGTTTCAGCTTCTAAGGTTGAAACAATGACACGTGGAAATTTGTACAAGTTCTCTCTATTGAACCAGTCTATAATCAAGTCATCGTGGGAGATTTGACAATAGTCTTTCTTGTAGAATCAATCTTGATCAGACTTGCTGGGTTAGAAAGAGGACTCAGAGGGATATTGTAGGATGCAAGTTCAGAACTTCGAGATCTGAAAGTACAGAGTTACAGTCATTGCAAGATCGAGCTCCTAAAATCAAGAAAATGCGATATGAGGAAGTTTGATGGTAAGGATCCATTAAATTGGATACTACACTACTACTAGTGTAACCCCTTATTGTTATTAGTACAACCCCTTATTATATTGTTGTGCCCATGTAGTCCCCATATTGTTATATTTTGCCCCATAGAAGCCCACTATTGTTATTATTGTGCCTTTACATTATTATTGTTATGTTGGCTCTAATTATATTATGACCCCTTAGACTCCTATATATAGAAATAAGGTCTTGTCATATGTATCATCCAAGAATTGTTCATTTGTGTAATGTAAAGGAGGTTGCCCCCTCGAAGAGGCTGAATTCTAAGGCGTTGATCTATCTTTTCTATCTTTTGTGAGTTGGTTCCATAACAAAGAGAAGTCTAAAGGTCTTGAACTTGGACAAAACATCTTAAATGGAAGAAAAAATATTTGGGTCCCATGTAAACAACTCATTTTCGAGTTGACGGGCTCTAATTTCATTTTTAATTCCAAAAACGTTGGTGAGCTGTTTCATTGCTTCATTACGAGTATCAAGTTCTGCAATATGGAATTTAAGGTCTAGAGAAACGGACATCCCTATCAACCCACGTGCTTGATCTTCCCTATTTTCCCATTTGGCTACCTTATCTTCATCTTTAAGTTTAGTTTCTTGGCATGAGGTTATTCTGTAAAGACCTTTACTTCTAAGTAAATCCACAATGTAGGATCACCATTGGAAGTACTTGGTGTTGTCAAGAATAACTTGACATGGACTTTCCATTTTAACAAAAACTGAAGTTGTAGATGCTGAAACTAAGTGTTCCAATGGAAAGATCTTAAAAAATTGGGCCGATTAAAAAAACGGCTCTGAAAACGGCTTCTGGATGAAGAAGTTAAGACTTTTTGAAGAAAAGTTGTTGAAGACGCCGACGAAGTGTGTGAATGTGCGAAAGTGAATAATAATATCATATTTAAAAAAAAATCCCCTTCCTTTCCAAACTTAATCTAATTAGCTCACTTTGAAAAAAGATTTTATGTGACTCACTTTTATAAATAAGTGAAAGTCACTTCTACAATGGTACTTTATGAGCTACCCATTAAATTGTAACTTAGATATAAGATAAAGAGACTTTAGAATTATAAGTGGTTCACTTTTTATAATGGGTGAGAACACTTTTACATAAAGTAACTTTAAAACATAAGTTACATGTGCTGTTTGAAAAAGTAACTCAACAAAAAGAAAGACTTGAACCCAAGACCTCTATTCTCATAAAGTAACTTTGGACCAAGTGAGCTAGATTAAAAGGTTAGTAATTTTTGGAAAATAGGAGGGTTTTTTTTTTAGTAATTGAAGCTTTGGGGTGCGTGCTTACTTGAAAAAGCTCTTTTTGCCTACACAACAAAAAACCACACAACCCAACACGGACATGCAAAAAATAACCAAACCTTATGGCTTGAATTTAGCTTTCCCTGGAAACTAAATATTTTCCTCAATGTTTCTGATTTTCCGAGATCACACTAAGGCGCGACAGAAAAGAGCATATGCATGAAAAAAATCCTTCTTTTCTGTTTCTGATTTGCCCAGATCGCACGAAGTCGCAGGGCAAAGAGCATACGCAGAAATGAAAGGTATAGATCCGGTAATAAAAAACAGAGAGCTAAATAAACTAAAATAAACAGAGAGATGAATAGCTAAAACTGCAAATAAACATTGTATACCTCCTGATCTTAAAAATGACGTAGCTAGGGCTACTAGAAACCTTTTCGCGTGAAACGAAAGGGGTTCCTCACTGGAGCATATGCTCCTAACACAATAGAGCAGTCTTCTCGGCCCAAAAGCGGCGAGAAATAGTAGATCTAGGAAATGATAGTCGGATGTAATTGTACCAGCTTTCGATTTGGATCGCCAACGGATGCGGCCCTCAAATAGCTCTGATACCATGTAGGAATTTATAGGGTAAGTTCCTCATATAAAACACCAAAGGACACCGCTCACAAACAGATCACAGATCAATACACCAGTATTCTTGACGTGGTTAAAACCCTCAAAGAGGGAAACAGTCCACGGCCTGAGCCAACGCGGCCACTTCAGGTAATTTATTAATAAAAGAAATAAAATTTACATAAGATTCTCTCATGAACGGTTACCCTACAAATGACTCTCCATGCTCTTTAAATAGAGATCATGGACCAATCAGGTGTTAAGCCACGGATTAAGTGTTGGTAATACCAAGGAGAGAATGAACCGTCGGATCACTACATATCGTGACCGTCGGATTGTAAGTTACAAAAGTACATAGTAAAGAGACACACTTTACCTAACTCTACACTAGACCACGTTATACTTAACTATTTCCTATGTGTCAAAATATCCTAACAATCAGAGTTCACTTGAAAAAGATTTTTATATTTATCTAAATCAAATTCTGCTAAATTCAGACCGAATGACGCTTTGGCCAATTCATCAGAAGCATCCACCGAAACTGTTGGTTGTTCATTAGAAGAAGATGTTACATAATATATTTGGATTGGGGCCACCTATGTTAATTTTTGACTCTGCTCTTGGAACTGTTAGATTTCTTTATTCCATTCTATTATAATTTTCAAAAGCAATTGTTTTTCCCTTTCGACTTGGACTAACTCAGGAGTTTGCACATGCTCAAGAATAGGCACTTTTAATTTCTTTAGTGCTTACATTTCCACCTCTTTTGACTATATCAACGCCTTGATAGAATCTGCATCTTTATGGTCTACTCCCAACTTTATAATCCACCCTAGTAATTCTAATATTTTCATTTGTTTGGCTCTGGAGAAAACTTTTTCATGTTTCAATTGATTTATGACTTTATCCACTGGAAACATGGCCTCGTTCATGTCTAATTTAGATTTTTTTTTTAGGAAAAAAATCAGCCTCCCTCTCCAACTGAGGGCTAGAGTGAGGTTGTTTGTACTAGGAAAACCCACAAGTATACTCATGTAAGAGTTTACAAGGCACGAAGCCAATACAAAATATTTATAGGCATTGTTACTGACCAAAAGTGGGTGACCCCTAGGAGAATATTTTCTCTTGTTCATTGTGAAATTTTATCTATTGCAACTACTGGAAATTATTCTTCTAATTGAAAATCTAATTATGCAGTTTATTTTTTGCGACAAACAACGAATAAAATCAGAACTGCAATTTTCACCATAAAAATACTGTAGAAAATAAAATACTGGAAATTGAGAAATTCTAGCACACATAAAAATTTTAACATGGGTATTTTTGGACAATTGTACTCGGAAAAACCCAACTTGGGAAAATTGGCGCAACAGATGAAGGTTTTATTATTAATCTTCAATAGCAATTCTGAGTACAATAATTTAGATGCCCAACTGACAATCTAATTTGAGGAAAATACTGGCAAAAATATTGAGAGAATTTTCTCTCACCCCACAGTGATTTTTTGCCTCCGAAGTTGGTTCCCTAGCTTCTGCATTGATCTCCTTGCGTCACCCTCTGCACAGAGCTTACGTTGGTCCTCTACAAATTTTGACCTTCCTTCCTTTGCCAATTCCGGGAACTGGAAATCTTCTTCCCGGAATGCTGCTGCCCTTCTCTTCCACCTGCTACTAGCCCTCTGGCTCTATCTTCTCTACTGAGCTACTGCTACTGAGAAAATCGAATTGCCCGGGCAATTGAGTATCTGCACTGGTGTATTCTCCATCACCACATTGACTTCCTCTTATAATCGACTGTTCGAGTACCAACACCAAATATTAAAACTTAATCAATGGCTAAGATCATCTCTAGATCGTTCCGTGTGAGTTTTTAGATGATTCTCAGCTTATCTCAATTAATACTGATTAATTAACCATATTCCCTAAGTTTAAACTTAGGAAATATTTAAAAATAATTTAATAATTTAATTGAGACACTTCTAGGTGGAATTTCCAGAAACGATTTCTGGGTTTGGATATCTCATGTATTCTAGCCTTTCCACCAAATTTCATGGCTAGAACACATCCGATGCCACAAAAACTACCAATTCTTTTGAACGAGGGATGTGTTCTAGTGCTACTGCACACCCTGTCTCTACATCATCTCCTGTCACACTGCTGATGTCTGACCATACTACCCACCAACCACTGCACAACTCTGATATACATTGCATTTGTGCTACTGCTGACACTACCATACTGCTGCCAACACTGCATCTGCACTACAACTCCTCATCTGTTGCTGCAACAACTACAACCGAAAAGCATCCAAAACAGCCTATTGCTGCTACTGAAATGGTTTCTCCACCATACCCATCTGTTCTCTAAAATAGACGAACTTAGCTCTCCCTAGATCTTTCATGAGTATATGTGCAACCTGCTCTTCTGTGGGAACATACTGTAGCTGGATTGCTGCACGTTGTACACAATCTCTGATGAAGTGACATCGAATATCGATGTGCTTTGACCTGTCATGAAACACTAGATTTTCAAAGAGCTTTATGCAACTCTGATTATCACAATAGACATTGGTCACCTCCATCCTCTGCCGGAACAAGTTTACTAGCAGCTTTCGAAGCCATATAGCTTCGCAAGTGGATACGTTGGCTACCATATACTCTGCTTCTGCAGAGATCAGAGCTACTGACTTCTGCTTCCTGCTACACCAAGAAACTGTCCTTGATCCAACACTAAAGCAGTACTCGGAGGTACTTTTCCTGTCCACTAAACTGCCTGCCCAATCTGCATCTGTGTACCCACAAAGTCTGACGTCATCCCCTCGAGTATATTTCAACCCATACTCAACTGTGCCGCAAATATACCTCAAAATATGCCTCACTGCTGCCTAGTGTACCCTCTTCGGTTCTACCATGCACTGATTGAGGGTATTGATTGTGAAGCCAATATTTGGTCTAGTGTTGACCAAATACATGAGAGACCCAATGAGTTGTCTATACAAAGTGGGGTCGACATCCTTGTCATTTGATGCATCTATCGTCTTCCAGTTGCTAATCATGGCCGTAGACATGGGTCTGCAATCCTGAATTCTAAACATATTCAGAATATCCGTAGTGTATCTTCCTTGCCCAAGGAAGATCTCCCCATCCTTCTGCCACACTTCCAATCCTAGGAAATAGTGCATCAACCCCAAATCCTTCATGTCAAATTTTGTTGCCAGGTTCCTATTGCAGTCCTCGATGAGCCTTGATGATCCTATCAAAAAGAGCATCCACATACACAACTAGAATGAGTGGCTCACCCTCTAACATCAAATAGTAAAGGTTGGGATCTATGTCACTCTTGACAAATCCCATTTGCTGCAAATAGTTGTCAATTCTACCATACCATGCCCTGTGAGCCTGCTTGAGTCTGTATAGAACTTTCTTCAATTTGCACACATGAGTGTGCCTCTCATGAGTCTCAAAGCCCTCTGGTTGTTCTATGTACACTTCTTCATCTATCACCTCGTTCAAGAAGGTTGTCTTGATGTCCATCCGGTGAATCTTCCATCCCATTTGAGCTACTACAGATATAACTGAGCGGATAGAAGTGTATTTGGCAATTGGGGCGAAGGTCTCCTCATAATCTATCCCTTCTTTTTGTGCATACCCCTTTGCATGAACCTAGCCTTGTACTTTTCCACACTACTGCCTGCCACATATTTGATCTTATAGATCCATTTAGAACCTACAACTGATCTGTCTTCCAACCTTGGCACTACCTCCCAAACATCATTCGTCATGATAGAGCTATACTCTTCTACCATGGCATCTACCCACACTTGATGTTATTCGACCTCCTGAAAAATGGAAGGTTTTGCAACCTGAGCCAACAATGATTGGTACCTGTCAGGCTATCTACGTTGTCTTTTGCTCATCCTAGGAGTTCCAATAAACTCCTTTGCATCTCTCAATGTCTGACGAACCTCTTTGCTAGTTTGACCACTAGTCGTGGGAGGTTCTGCGAACTCCTCTTCATCCTGTCTCTGCTGCTCCATCTGCTGAGAACTCCCCGGATTTCCCGCACCTGAGGAAATAATGGTGCTAGTCACAGTACTTGATCCTTGTGATTGTCCTCCTGCCTGTTCCATTGGCTGCCCCTGTTGCTGGACCAAAGGAGCTTCTGTTAACTGATTATGATCACCTACAGGCATCTCACGAGATCTCTTGAAAGATCGGTTCTCCATGAACTTCATGTCTCACCTTACTACTAGATTCCTATTGCTAGGAATGTTCATTTTGTATGCCTTTGAGGTTTCATTGTACCCAACAAAGGATCCCTTCTCTGCAGTCTGATCTATTTTGGGCCATTTATCATCTGGCACGTGGCAATAACCATTGGTGTTTTCTTCCACAGTGCTCTATGAGGAGTCCTATTCTAAATATATACTGTCGTGTTACTTGCTTAAGCCCATAGAAATCTTGGTAGATCTTGGTCATATAACATAGCCTTTGCAGCTCCAACAATGGTTATGTTTTTTCGCTCTATTACACCATTCTGCTGTGGATAATATGGAACTTTCCATTCTCTCTTGATGTCTTCCTTTGCAAAGAAATCTGTGAAGTCCTTATCAATATATTCTCCACCATTATCTAAGTGAAGCACCTTGATCTTCTTCCCTAGCACATTCTCCACGAGAGCTTTAAAATCTCTGAAACAATCGAAGACCTCATCCTTGGTCTTCAAGAAGTAGATCCAGGTTTTCCTGGAATGGTCATCAATAAAGGTGACGGAATATTCAACACCATTGAGAACTCTTGTGGATATTCAACACCATCAACTCTATTGTCACTTCTTGGAAATGCTTCCTTAGCATACTTCCTAAGTACGCATCCTCTGCACACATCATCGTGTTTCGTGCCAAGTTCTGGAACCCCTGTTACTATTTCTCTGAGCATCTTAAGTGCTCCATGGTGTAGATGTCCCATTCTCCTGTGCCATAACTCAATTAACTCCTTCCCACTACTATTGTCATTGCCTATTAGTGCCATTGGTGATCTGAACTTAAACATGAATGCAACAAATTACAGATATAACCATAAATACAGAAATGCAGCAGAAATAACACTTCATTTCATTAATATCAAATATTGAAATATGCTTATAAGCATAATGGAAATAAACTAGCTCGGACGATGATAACTTATCTCTGAGAAGAGATGTGGCGACTACATGCCTTTGAACTATGTTACAATGAGGCTTAAGGGCCCATTTATTATTGAACAACAAGGAAAAACCCTAAGCAACCAAAACCCTAACCCCGGGAGATGGAACACCAAGAGTTTGTGGGCCCCGTTGGGGTTAGTTGGGCAACCAACTTCCCGGGGTCGTAACTTGGTCATATTATCCCCGTTTGGTGTGTACAATGCCTTGTTGGAAATATCTCTCTAAGTACTACGGGATTTGTGGCAGAACTCTACATTTGGAATCTGGATATGAGCTTGCTGTGGACCTCAAAAAAATGCCGTTTGAGGGGTCAAAACTGCTCCGGAAGTTCAAGACTCGAAAAACTGCTAAAAATAATAAATGTTGCAATAAACAAGGAAATAGATGAAACCGATTGGAGGTCTAGGTGGAATAGGCGGGTGGCCACGAATATCCACCTAGATTAGTCCTCCCTCCTTAGGAAGCAATGGTCTCCATTGCGTGCAAAGCCTCCATGAGGTGAGGAAATTTCTGTTGAACCTGGTCCCTGGTGAACCACTTGCCTTGGTGAAGGAGTTGGCCTGCTTTCACAACTCGATATAGCTGGATCCTCTGTTGGCGAGTGTTCTTGATTTGCGTGTCCATGATCATATCAATTGTGGCCCGTTCCATGCAGTTTGGGTTTAGCTCTGTTGGTGTGAGTTATTTTGCAATGTCGGACGTGTCCAACAATGGTGGAAAGTATGGCTGAAGGTGGTCTATGTTGAACATTAGGTGTAGACTAAGGAATGGTGGAACGCTGAGCTCAAAGGCATTTTCCCCTACAGCCTTGGTGATGGTGTATGGCTCATATCGGAGTGGGCGAAGCTTGCAGTGGGGTCCAACGAGGTGCTCCTTCTGCAAATGCAACCAAATTTTGTCGCTCACCGGGAACTTGTGCTGCACCCAATCTTGATCATGGTGCTGCTTGTACTTAGCATTGGCTTTGTCCGCTATATCATGGACCTGTTGGCGGATGTGTTGTAGTCGGTAGGCCTAGCCACTTCACGACCTCCGCTGAAATGAGGTTCTTTTGGTTCCCGCTGTGGACAATGAATTGCAACGGAGAACCCTTCACCCACATCTGTGAGTGGAAGAGGCATTCCCCCTCCTCTGGATCTTCAGGCTCATTCTTCTGGATCTTGGTGGTGGCCACGGTGGCACTGGACTTCGCGTCAATGATCCGCTTCCCTTTGTCATTCCCCTGGCAGGTTCTGACTCAGAGTTAGAACATGCGTCTGATTCAGAAGCCTTCAGCTTGGCCACTAGTGACTGCTTGGCTTGACACTCACTTGTGTTGTGAGTGGAGCTCTTATGGAACTCACACTATTTTCCTATGTCCTTCTTTGTCTTCGTGATGTTGTTCTTTGCTTGCGGCTTTGTTGGGTGGTCCTGGGTTTCTCTGCTTTGGCTTTGTTCTTTGCTCTGCAGTTTGGGGGCGCCTTTCCTTGCTTCGGATTCGCAGATCCAAAGTCTCGCTTCTTCTGTTTAAACTTCTTCTCATTATTTATAGCATATCGGTATGTCGTGCCGAGCGAGGAGATTTCCAGGAACTCCATCTCGTCCTACATGTACCTATGTAGATAGTCGCGGTACTTGAGTACCAAATGTCGCTCAGAATCCTTGATACCCAACTTCATGCGAAGGGTATGAAAAACATTGGTAAACTCCGGCACATCTTGGTCCCGTCCTTGTCGTAGCGTGGTCCACTTTATGTATTTATCCTCATAACTCTTGACAGGGAAATACTGCTTCTTGACGGCATCCTGGAACGAATTTCAGGTGGGTGCGGATAAAAATAGTGAGGGTGTACTTTCGTTCTTCTTCTCACAGTGGGTTTCCCACCAGTCCTTGACGTGGGGGGCGACTTTGAGAAGTGCAAAAGTAATCTTTTCCCGGCTGGAAAAATCATGAACAAAAAAATATCCTTCTAGCAGATTTAACCCTTTATTTATGACCTCTGCATCTATTTGACCTTCAAATATGGGGATTTCAAAATTTAGTTGTACCTTAAAGGGTGTGGCACTTTCAGAGTGGTTGCTAGAAGGAAATGTGTTGCCTTTGGGTAGTTGCTGAAGGATTTGGGCAAAGTTGTCCATCATCGCTTTCCTCTGTCGCTCGAGGGATTCTTCGAGCAAGATTTTGAAAGGATCTCCTACCCCCTCGTCTTTCTTCTCTTTTGCCATGGGAGGCCGTCGGGGTTTGCGAGGCTGGTCTTGTAAAGGTTTGAATAGTTCGAGCCCTAACTCCTTATATCCCGACCTCGTTGGGGACATGCAAAGAAAAACAGAGAAATAGCAAACCGCTCTGATACCACTGATCCAAACTTAAACAAGAACGCAACAAATTACGGATATAACCATAAATTCAGAGATGTAGTAGAAATAACACTTCATTTCATTACTATCAAATATTGAAATATGCATACAAATAGAATGGAAATAAATTAGCTCGGGCGATGGTAGCTTATCTTTGAGAAGAGATGTGGTGGCTACATGCTTCTAAACTGTATTACAATGAGGCTTAAGGGCTTATTTATTATTGAACAATAAGAGAAAACCCTAAGCAACCAAAACCCTAACCACAAGAGATGGAACACCAAGAGTTTGTGGGCCACGTAGGGGTTAGTTGGGCTGCCAACTTCCTGGGGCCATAAATTGGTCATATTATCTCCGTTTGGCGCATACGATACCTTGCTGGAAAGATCTCTTCGAGTACTACAGGATTTGCGGCAAGCCCTTGCCTATGGTTATGGGCCTGCTGCAGACCTCAAAAAAATGTTGTTTAGGGGGTCAAAACTGCTTCGAAAGTTCCAGACCCAAAAAACTGCTAACAATAGTAAATGCTGCAATAAACAAGGAAACAGATGGAAATCAACTAGAGGTCTAGGTGGAATAGGCGGGTGGCCACCAATATCCACCTGGATCAATTAGAGAATCGATTTGTAACTGGTACAATCTATTACTTCGTACTCCAAATTGTCTTAGCTTTTTCTAGTTGAGGTGTTTGATATAAACTTTCTTCCCTACGAAGTGAATATCATACCCCTTATCCTATAATTGGTATACTGAAATCAAGTTCATACCTAATCCTAGCACATGCAATACATTTGTAGTGCTAGTGCTTGCTCTTGACTCCCTCTAAAAATATATTGTACCTCTCCCTACTGGAGTACATTTGGTTCCATTTCCCATAGTAATCTAGAAGTCCATCTGCTCCTCTTTGTAGCTAGAGAAATATTCTCTAACTCCTATCATGTGAGTTGATGCTCCACTGCCTATATACCAGCTTCTCTGTGAAGCTCACCTTGCTAAGCAAGCAAATTCATCCTCCAATCTGGAAGACAAATTTGAAGTCTCCTGAATGTTACTTCTATCCATGGCTATGCAAAAGAATTTATAGTGTTATTCCTCTTTTCCCCCCTGACGCTATCACTGCTCTAGCGTATTGCTGCAAAAACCCTCTGCGTCCAACTAGAGTTCTGTTCAACAAGAAAATCTGAGCTATTCCCTCTGCCTCTAGAATCACTTCATCTATAAGAATCATATTTTCCTGTCCCTCTCTCAGAAAAATCGGTCTTCCTCAAGCAATTTGGCCTCTTGGAAAAAAGACTGCGCTACCCCTTGGGAATTTTGACCTGTTGCCTGCACTGAGCAGCTAAATTTCCTCTTTTCACTTCTGAGCTCTCTGGCTGATCAATTGTGCTCTGATACCATGTGAAATTTTATCTATTGCAGCTACTGTAAATTATTCTTCTAAATGAAAATTTAATTATGCAGTTTATTTGCTATGACAAACAATGAATAAAATCACAGCTGCAATTTTCACCATAAAAATACCGCAGAAAATAAAATACTGGAAATTGAGAAATTCTAGCACACAGATAAGAATTTTGACACAGTTAATTTTAGACAATTGTCCCTGGAAAAACCCAACTTGGGAAAACTAGTGCAACAGATGAGGGTTTTATTATTAATCTTCAACATCAATTTTGAGTACAATAATTTAGATGCCCAACTATCAATTTAATCTTAGGAAAATACTAGCAAAAACATCAAGAGAATTTTATCTCACCCCATAGCTATTTCTTCCTCTGAAATTGCCTCCCTAGCTCTTGAGCTGAGCTCCTTGTGTCACCCTCTGCGCAAAGCTTACGCTGGCCCTCTACAAATTTCAACCTTCCTTCTTTTGCCTCCTTTGGGGACTCAAAATCTTCCTCCTGGAATGTTGTTGCCCTCCTCTTCTACCCACTACTCACCCTCTAGCTCTATCTTCTCTGCTGAGCTGCTGCTATTGAGAAAATAGAATTGCCTGGGTAACTGAGTATCTACACTGGTGTATTCTCCATCACCACATTGACTTCCTCTTATAATCCACTGTTGGAGCACCAACAACCAAGATTAAAACTAAATCAATGGCTAGGATCATCTCTGTATCAATCTGTGTGAGTTTCTAGATGATTTTCACCTTATCTCAATTAATACTGATTAATTAACCATATTCGCTAAGTTTAGACTTAGGGAATATTTAAAAATTGATTAATAATCTAATTGAGACACTTCTAGGTGGAATTTCCAGAAACGATTTATGGGTTTTGGAGATCTCATGTATTTAGCCTCTCCACCAAATTTCATGGCTAGAACACATTCGATGCTACAAAAACTAACATTCATCTCTTTTAGCCGACAGCGAGCAGCCCTTGAGAGCCACTTTGTAGCCAATGTGATGTGCCATTCATATTTCCGACACCTACATCAATAATACGTTTCCTCCCCTATTTGTCAAGACCGCATGTTGGAAAGCGGGCTTCTGATCAAAAGGTACTTCTGCATTCTGCATCCAAGGAGAGCTCCCACTCGAAATTTGAGTAAAATCACAGGGAGATAAGTTGGCGATACAAGTCGAAAAAGTAGTTTTTTTATTTTTTTACCCTTTTACTCCAAAAATGGTGAATCATTCCCCATGGTTGACATCATCATATTGAATCTTATTGGCTCTTCTAAAGTTTATTTTTGTTGTACATTTTGGTTTTGAGGCCCATTTTTGACTTCAAAATTTCTCTAATGTTGGCACCCACACATCCTTATATTTGGGTAGGGGCTTGGAAATGTACTTGGGAGGTTGATGTAGCGAAATTAAAACAAAAGAGCATATGATGGCCACAAGAAAAAAAAAAAAAAATCAAAATGCAAAAGATGGTCGGGACATACAAATTAGCACATGGGCAAAAGCCAAGCATGAGCTCCACCTCTATAATATGGTCGCCACCCGGCTCCTAAGATAATGTTGCCCTATCTCATAAAAGATAAGGAACCCTTGCGTGTCCCAACCCCTGATGGGAAATGAAATGCCCCATCCTAAAGGGGGTAATCACTGTTATACATCATATAAAGCAAGCTCTTGTTCCTAAATATACGAGCAGTAATACAAGGAAAAATCAAGAAAAATTAAAAGGCAATATAGAGGGGTGGAAAAACAAAGGCCGAGGTAACTCATGAATCCACGATTTCTCCCTCCTCACATCTATACACCTAGGATGAGGTATTCCACCATAGACAGTCCCTTTGACCATGGCACTTAGCCATGAAGTCTTTTCCCCTATGTTCCGTCATTATTCAGATGGCACCTATCGATTAAAGGGTGGAACAAGGACATGTCACTTCCCTTTGGGGGTTGGGAGCACCTAATAGGGTCGTATATTAACAACTCCTACCTAGGGAGGTTACAACATCACATGACTAAGGCCCCAATTTTGGAAGAGAAGCATATATGAAGTGCTATTTTCCCCATTTCTTTCAACCTTGGTTCACTTAGATGCAATAATGGTTATTGTACCCGAGGACGAAAGTTGTAGCATTGGATATTATGTGTAATTGGCAAGTGGTTCCATTTATTGGTCTGGGCAACTTAGGGTGATGAGGTGTCCAACAAGGTGTGGATTCCTGTGAAGTCCATGATTTGAGGGTTGGCCCTCAAATTCACCTCATTTCCTCCTATAGGTCCCCAAGATCTAGATGGGTGTCACAAAGTGGTCTCCATGGGTATCCCACTACTAAAATTGGCCTCCTCTCCTTCAACATTATGGTTTCCTCTGGTGCAACAAGCCCTCCCTAGCCTCTCAGTGTGAGACCATCCTCATCTGTGCTCTAAATCAGTTGCTGCCCATCAATTTGTGTCAAGGGCAACTTGGGGGCATGTTGGTCGAGTTGTGTCATCCTGAAGAATTCTAAAATTTGGATTAAAGTCAACCAATGTCCTAGGTGTTGGAGGTGCTCTGGGACATGTCTCATCTAATACTACTGTTAGGAGGCTCTAGACTGGGTGAAAGAGTTGCCAAGTGACAATGAGCAACCTTCGTAAGTTCCCATTTGGTTGCATTTTGTTAATAGGATTTGTAACATTTGAAATACAGGTTTGGAAGGTAACAAAAAGTATGTGAAGAAGGTCACTCAAAATTCCATTTAGATGCAGCGCCTATAGTGTCCAGATAATGACATCACACTAAGTGATTAGATTTCCAAGGAGATTACTAGGAGTTTTCCAGAGCTTATACTAAATGCCCTAGATAGGATTAGCAATGCAATTTAGTCATGGTCTCTTGAATCTTTGCAACTCACTTCAGCCTTGTTTACAATATAGTTGTCCATTAGTTAAACATATTTATTATTATCCCCTTTTTACGATGAAATTTAGTTGATTTTCTTGTCATTTATCATATTCAAACTCTTTAAATTGAGAAATCATGATTTACGTTAGTCCCAAATACCCTTCTTGGATTTAGCTTGGGACTTGTATGAAATGCCCTTCGTAAAAGGCACTGGAGTTCCTAGGATGTTGTCTCAAAGATGTTATATGTGAGACAACTCATTCTTGGGACACAAATTAGGCAGCACAGAGGAAGTATTTCCCTTTCTTAAGTTCATTTTCTAGGAAGTTCAAATCAAAACATTGCATTCATTTGATCAAAGGATTGGTTGGGTATTGGATATACTTAAGCACCAAGTCTTATGTGGTTTTGGAGGGACACCGATTCAATGTTTTGTCTTTGCAATAGGTTAATGTATTTAGTATTTTAAACGTTTCTTAAAGTCATTTAGTAGGTTGTTTGTGGTTGTTATGGCATACTAGCTATTGAAGAAAAAAGTCTTGTTGAATTACTGTATAGTGGCATGTGTAAGAAAAGGCCAGTTGTAGTGAGCATATAATTTTTGGGATCACTATTGGAGTATATCTGTTACTTTGGGAGTAAGAGAAAAGCATGGAGAAAAATTATTTCTAATTTAGATAGCAAGTAGCAATGTGCTTGGAGAGTCTTCTGCTTGGAGCAAGAGCTTTCCCATTATGTGTCTGAGTTTTGATTCATCAACTACACTAGTTTAACTTGATGCAAATGAAAGATAAAAAATTAAAGAATAATGAATTTTTCTCTATGTATTCATGATGTTTCCATGGTTCGTAGATATATCCAGTCATCTTTGACCAAAACAATATTGCTTCTAAAACTAATTTATCTTTTGCTCTTAAATTTAGTTTTTATGTTATGAAATGCAGGCTAATGCAGGACTTTTGGCTTCAGGACTTATGGGTCTTTATATTGTGTTCCTTTGTTGGTCTGCTATTAGAAGGTATTCAAGCTCCTCTTTCATGTTCTTTTGTATCATTCCTTTTTTTTCTTGCAAGTCCTTGATAATTTATCTCCGAGTTTTGTTTTTCATCAAGAATTGTCAATGAAAAAATTTCCTTCCTAAAAGAAATATTTCTTGTGGAAGGAATCTATTCTGTTTATTAAATTGAGGCAAGATTTGTATTTGGAATATTCTTCACATTTCATGTTTTATTGTGTTAGCAGTGAACCTACAATGGACAACTGCAATGTGAGAAAACAACCAGCAGGGAAGGGAGATTGGATAACTATTGTTGTAAGCATTTGAAATGTCTATGTTAAAAAATGTGTGCTGATTTGTCATTATTTTTATTTGCAGTTTTTCTTATTACTATTTTATTGATATTTTATCACTATCATAGTACTAGCTTTAATAAATGACCACTTATTAGGCTCTATGCATGTGATCTCTTCCTCCCATTGGAGACACAACCATGTTCTATGTAGTGTTTCAAAACTAGCCATATCAGTTTAGAGGGTATGGGCGTCGAATCAGCCTTTGAACTAGGTGGCATGCCAGCTACCACCTGAACTGGTGACTGCAGCTGTGCATGCATGAAATGAAGAAAAGGGAGAAATTAAGGAAAAAATTTTTGAGAAAAGGCCCACACACCAAATCTCAATTTACTTTGTGCCATTTTGTTTTATACGGCCTTACATGCTATGTATATTATAGATCAGCAAAAATTTCATTTTTGCTGTCTAATGGTTTGTTATTTGCATTGATGTACAAGGATATATATATTTTATTCAACTTTTCATATTTTATAGACTTTTTAGTAAGCCAATTCCTTGGTTAGTTCTAATGTGTTTCTATTATTGGCATTAGAGAAATTTTGAGGTAAAAAATGGGCCCCAAAATAAAAAGTTACAACAAAAATCAACTTTATAAGAACCAATAGGATTTTATATGATGATGTCAACTATGGGTGATGATTAACCATTTTTGGAGTAAAAATATAAAAATATAAAAAAAAAAAAACTACTTTTTCAACTCCTATTTTCAATTTATCTCCTTACGATTTTACTCAAATTTCAAGCGGGAATACTCGTTAGATGCGGAATTTAATTTTACATCAAAATAGTACTCATGTTGTATACTTTCGATGAACCCTACTACACGAAAAGTGTGAAATACATGAAAACACATGATTGCAATCGCAATTTTCATGTATTTCACATTTTTGTGTAGTAGGGTCCATCAAAGGTATGCAACATGGATATTCCTTGGATGCAAAATTAAATTTCACATCCAATGAGTGTTGCAATCACATTTTTTCATGTATTTCATATTTTTCGTGTAATAGGGTCCATCGAAAGTATGCAACATGGGTACAAGCTCTTCAGGGTAAACATGAGTTGAGGGCTACTATGACATGACCCGACCTCCAAGTTTCAGTGATGGAAGTGGGGCCTACAAACCGACAACTTACTAGCATTCCCTAGGGACTACAGATCACTCAGGGGCTTGAGAACCAACCTAGGTGATTAATCTCTGAGTTGGAAAACTTTTTCATTGAATTAACACCCCAACCACACCCTTGACACTTTGTGCGTGCAGTTATGAGGCTCCAACCTCACCCATAAGCCTACCTGAATGCAGTTATGACCAAAAATCCCCTATTCTGTGCATGCGCTCACGAGATCTATGCCATTTTTTTAGGCAAGCCTCTAGACCACTGCACATAACTGCCTGTAAGTTTCCAGAAACATAAATAAGGTGATAACAAAGCTAACCATTCAAAACTTGAACAAGATCTTGACCAAGACATGCCTAGTACATGATAGACATTTCGTCAAACACATGGTAAAACATGAAAGCTATAGGTTATTAATGCATATTTGATCATAAACTTTTGAACTTCATTTCAGAATCACCAAGAAGGCTCAATTCCCTCTCAAGCCAGCTGCAACAACACTTGTTAGCCCATTTGTTATGAAACCAGCTCACAAAAAGATAGAAAAGATAGATCAACGTCTTAGAATTCAGCCTCTTCAAGGGGGCAACCTCCTTTACATTACATAAATGAACAATTATTAGATCCTACAAATGAAAAGACCTCCTTTCTATATATAGGAGTTTAAGGGGTCATAACATAATCAGAGCCGACATAACAATAATAATGTAAAGGCACAATAATAACAATAGTGGGCTTCTAT